>WYDF02153149.1:0-22516 GCA_009867245.2 Adranes taylori
AAACTAGCGGCCACGGCAAACGTTGGTTTGCCGGGCGTTTGATTTATTATCGACTGACATGTAATGTTGACCGATGATTGGAATTTGGCAATCAACTCCAATTGTAATGTCACACACGAACAGTTCTGTGACAGCCTCTCGCTCGCGACTCTACTAACGGAGAGTCTTGCCGACTGTCATAGATAGCGCAACCAAATATCTTAATTATTATAGAATATAACAGTCTTCGGAAATATGTGTTCCGGAGCGCCAGGTAAGTTTAACGTCAGACTGATCTTGTTTTTCCTCCGGTCCGCAGTGGCTTACTGAGGGCACGAGTAGCTACGAGTACGTGAGTGATCCAGTGGTTCGTGTTCTTGTTTTAATACTAATTACTAAATCAATAAACTAATTAATAAATCAACATTTAATCATTTAGCAAAACAGTGTCTAGTGGTATCTTCTAGAGCTAGACAATTTAAACACGGAAAGACAACAGTACAAATGTATTTAATAATCATTACAAAACAAAATAAAAGCGGTGCATGAAAATTAATTTCAAATGTGCGATGATAAAATAATAAAGCAGTAGGAATGCGGAAAGCATGTACAAATTGTCAATAATACAGTTGGGAAGGCGGAGTAAATTTAAATGCAGAATATGTATAACAGACAAGGTAGGAATCTTAGGAGTTCCCTATAGGTCACTGACACACCTTTCAATGCAACTGCTTTGTTTGCTGAGTGATTATAATGAACCCCGTTAACGCAACTCGAGTTAACGAATCATTCACTTTAGTGAATAGAACAGTAAGGAAATCACTATCAGTTATAATAACACACTGTGAATGCAAGTGTTACTGCTGCTGAGCAATTAAAACTATCCCCGTTTACGCAAGTTAGTAGTATATGCTCCAGTGAGGGAAACAGAAAAAGAGATCACTGTCAGTTACAATAAGACCCCGTGAATGCAAGTGTTACTGCTGCTGCGGCAATTGATTTTTTCTTACCAAAGGCGTTTAAATTGGCTGCTGTTGTTATTGCTCTTGCTTTGACTCGAGTCAAAAAAACTGAATTATTATATTCGAAATCTCGCTATTTATAGGGGAAGCGAGCACGCAACTTTGATTGCGTTGTACGGGTCAGTGTGTAGTCAACCACGCATTACTTTACTACCTGCTACGGTCTTCCATTGATTTCAGTAGTTTACACATAACCACACGGTGGTGAATAATGTGTGTATAGCAGCAGCCAACAGATCAACCAACAGCACTATATGTATATATGTTCTGAACGTGAACTCACTTTAAATTATTAAAATAAACAATCATGCGTCATACTTGTCGCTAGCTGCAGTGTAACGCGACAGAAGTAAACATACATGCACTCACTCACTCAGCGCTGTACCATGCATTATATGTTATGCGTATAGGCGTTCGCATAACATGCTATAGGCGTTCAATTTAATTCCCTTAGTATCATACGTACGGTGAGCGATGTGTGTATTCATAACAATAATAGCGGTTTAGCAAAATGCGTTTGAGTAATGCATAGCAGTAGCAGAAATTATGTTTGTTTGTCTGTAACAGGAAATTCGTCTCACTTCCAGCGGTATATTTGTAATAACTCTTATTTCTTTATCAAATCATATATGAAAAATGTTACATATAATAAACATAGGTAACGTGTGTTACTGAATATAATTCGCTGCTATACAATGTGCGTGAACAAAAGCTCCCTTACATTTTTATGCAATAAATGCGTTTTATATTTATTATTAGTTCAAGCCAATATAAGGTTCCCAAGTCCTATCTATTTAATTCATTTAATTTTCGATCTGAAGAGATCGCGAATCTTTTGAGTAACATGCTTTGTTACAACTCGCAAAAGTATGTAAAAACTACCATGTCTTAAAACGACGTGACACTCACAATTAATAAAAGGATCGCATTGAAATATGACACTGACAAATTCAAAGTACATTTGAGGTGTTAAATTTAAATACTTTCACAGAATTATTATGCACTGGAGCCACATGCAGGAACCTAGCTTAAACAGAAACCTAAGTTAGAACTAACCGAAGCTATGGTGTGAATATGGTTTCGATCGCTTATGTAGTTTGCGAGATCATAGAGGACAAACAAACAGCCAGATAAACAAACAAACACATTCATTTATATATATATATATATATATATGTATATATATATATATATATAAAACTAGCGAACGCGGCAAACGTTGTTTTTCCGGAACCCGGTATCCCGGTGGAACATAACCAAAACTGAAATATATCGTATTCGTTGTGACCCTTTGTTTTTCCCGTTTGTACCTATGTAACCCTTTGGTTTTTCGCGTTGTTGTAATTCTATATGTATATAAACACTTTGAAAAGGCAAAGAAAATACGTTTAATTTATTATCTAATGCAGACTGACATCTAATCTCACGCGATATTGACTGACATCTAATGTCAACCGACAATTGGAATTTGACAATCAACCCCACTTGTAATGTCACACACCAACATTTCGCTAAACTAACTCATTTCTTGAAACAACGTGATATTGACCGTTGTTTCTACAAATGGAACAAATTGGAACGAACTGGAACGAATTGAAATATGACATTGACAAATTCAGAATACATTTGAAGTGTTAAATTTAAATATTTTCACAGAATTATTATACACTGGAGCCATACGGAAGAACCTAACAGAAACCTGAGTTAGCATCAACCGAAGCTATGGTATGAAAGTGTTAAATTTAAATATTTTCGCTTATGTAATATTTTCGCGTATGACAAACAAATAAACAAAAATTAATTTTTATATATAAGAAGAATGTTTGTCTGTTTGTTTGTTTGTTTGTTTGTTTGCTTGTTGTCCTCCATGATCTCGGAAACTACATAAGCGATCCGACAAGCCATATTCACCCCATAGCTCCGGTTGGTGCTAACTTAAGATTCTGTTTTGATTAGCATACCCCTGGTACCTGATATCTGTGAAAATATTTAAATTTAACATTTCAAATGTATTGTGAATTTGTCAGTGTCATATTTCAATTCGTTCTTTTTATTACTTGTCAGTGTCAGATTTCAAGAGATGAATCATATAGTTTACAGAACTGTTCGTGTGTGACTTTACAAGTGGTGTTAATTGCCAAACTGCAAATTGTTGTTAGATGTTAGTCATGATGTTAGATGTTATATGTCATTAGATGTCAGTCGACTTTAGACAATGTGAAAAACAACGGGTACAATGGATTTCTGTTTTGGTAAGTTTCCACGGGGACAACGGGGCTCGGCAAAACATCGTTTACCGTATCCACCAGTGATATATAAACGATTTTTAGCCTAGTACGTTTTAGAATATAAAAAACATATAAAAATAGAAACAAATTTTAGTTAATTACAATTATTTTTAATATATTAAACAAATATTAATATTAGTGCCCAGTTCCACATCTATATTTAACAATGTCCAAATTAATCGCTCTCTTTGCCAAATGCTTGCTTACTTAACTTTTATACAAATAATGATTTTGTTTCAGGTAAACGTGTCTTTAAAGAAAAACGCCGAAGAAAAGAAAAGCATCTCTCAACGAAATCATAAATTTCCTTCTACGGTCTTCATTTCACGACGCGACCATTTAGCTAGAGCAAAACACCTGCATTTTATTATTGTTTGTGTCGCAATATTCTTTAAATTATGGCTCTTTCTAACGCATTTAAATACGACTAGAAGGATATCATCAACGGAAACAAATTGTCCTACTGCCAAATGCGTATTTTATTTATAAATATCACTTATATATCGTATAGAAATAACTGTAATATAGCAAAGTTGAATTATTGTTTAAATATTGTCAAATTTTCTCATGCACATAAATAGCTTTTGACCAAATTATTTGTAGTGATTTAATTGAAACAAACCCGTTATTTGAAACTTGTCCTTCCAAATTTGTTATCCTTGCAAATATATTGTTTGTTACGGATTTATAAGAACTAATGATTTACATTATTTATTATCTAAATTTTAACACGTTCGCTGTCAAGCGACATTTTTAAAAACTGTCCTCCATACGAACTAATTTTATTTAATTAATTTTAATATAAAACTACAAAATATGTTTTTATGGGTTATATATTGAATCTAGGTAATTTTTAATTTTTTAATTTATTATACCATAGTCGTTATATCATAGTCGGTTTTTTGGGGAAAATTTATATGGCTGCGCCAACTACGAACATACTTATAGCGTAGCGTATATATTCGTAGTTTGCAACTGCTACAATAATGAACTATTTTTGTTCTCATTGCGAAAGATTTAAACCTGTATAAACATGTCTATATTAGTCTAAATATTGCTAAATAGTGCGCGTATTGCAATATAAGCTGTAACGGTGGTCGTTACGATTACAAATATTAATCTCTTAAGTACGCATTAAAATCCTTGAATAAATAAATTTGACCCCTGTGATGTGGAAACCTTATATAGAAATATGCGTACACTGTTGAAAATAAATGTACGTCCGTCTATCCGTTTATATTCATAACAGAAAATACGTTATCTTGCGTTAATAGATAAATAACCATATTAATTATTTTTCATTTTCGTATTTAAAAGATACAATAAGTAAATATTATTCTCGCTAGATTTTAAAATGTGTTTCCGTTCATACATAAATCATATTATTTCAACGAATTAATTTTAATTTGGAATTATTTCTTCCAATTAAATATATAAATAAATATTAGCTACCGCTGGTGTTACCTAAAACGTGCTTACTGTTATGAAATAAATGAATCGTTCCGTGCAAATGAAAGTGGGGGTATTTGGTCACCTAACGTAAGTATATGCATCAGAAACAGATAACTGACGCTTGCATCCATAGCATAAATGCAATGTAAATGCGTGCAACCATATCGCTGTTCATGTCGTGCAAACATGTCGGTGTCTCGTTGTTACACGCAGATGTGTGTATCTCTGTGGGTTACATTGCGTATAAATAAGCGCGCCATATGCGTTTAAAATCAGTTCCTGCTTTTGTCTCTTCGAAGCCAGTCGAACCAGCCACACCAGCCAGCGATAGGTTACCAGCTAAGCGTTTTGGTAAGCTATATTATATAGCTTACACTGTTTAGTTTTATTGCATGTGTTGAATAGGTTTACTTCTCACTTCTACTTATTCCTTTAGCCGAATCCTCTAGCCAAAGTGAATACTTCTGGCTTTTGATTCATAGTCAGTTGTAGCTTCTAGACAACGTGACTTTTGTGGTTCACCTCGGTATCTGTCTCAATAGCACTTTTCTTTTCATACCCTACCAAAAGTATATACTTTTGGCTTTTGATTAATTGTCAGCTCGTATTTCGATATTCATATAGTATGATTGAACTTAGCATATAAACGAGAGTACGTCGCATATTTTAGCATCCCAAGCTGGGACTGTCACAAAGGTTTTGATGCGTCAGTCTCTTATAAACCATCGAAGCAGATAGATACTAGCTGTTATAATGCTGAATTTTAATAAATACTGAAATACCTAAAATGAAGATTTATCAGGAGATCTTACCTTTTTAAGCTATAATTATTTTAAATTCAGTTCGCAATATTTTCCAACTGACCAAGATATTATAAAAGTATGATACATATTGATTAATATCCATTAAAATAAATAATTTATGGAAATCATGCAGCCAATTTAAAGTAAACAAATAAATATTGTAATTCTGACAACGCTTATAAATAGCTGTTAACTTCAAATCAGGAGAAAATTATATGAATTAGAAGTCGAATTAATATTAACCACTTTCATTAAATGTTTTAGAATGTTGGATTATTGCCCCTAAAATTATTAATAATAGTAGAAACAAGAAAATGTTTATCAAAAGAGCTGATTGCTAACCGGAATAGAACATCTATATTCGCAGGTCGCGCCCGTCATTTATGTAAGCGCGAAAATTCAAGTGTCCGTAGGCATAGCGTTTCTGCATTAAACTTGTGATAAGTACAATTTATACCTGAAAATATTTGGCAAGCATGTCGTAAATAACTGGACCGAAAATAGTAAGAACAATTTGAAGGGGAGTAAACATCAGTGGTTCACAGGAAATATTACTAAATTATCTAAATATTACTAAAGACATAAAAAATTTGATTTCAGTGGATAAATTTGAAGTTCTGCAGGTGGTTTCTTTGGAAAATTAGATAAAAAACACAGGCAGATAAAACATATGTCGTTTCCGAAATTTGAAAGAGCTGAAATTGTTTGACTGAGACTAATTATAAATTTGTGAATGCTTTGGTTCACAATCTGTATCTGCCCCGTAGCATTCACCATTATACTAAAATTATTTACAATAATTATTAAAAGGTACAAAACAAAGTATAAAACTGTGGCTTACAAGTCCAACAAGTGGCTTCCTCTGGAAAATTAGATCTAGCATAAGCAAATATAATAATGTCGTTTCCGAAATTTGAAAGTGACTTAAATAAATTAGATGTTTTATATCAGGTCTTTACAAAAACAAAAGTTTCACAATACAATTATGATTTTTTCAAAATATCTGATAACATCCTTATGAAAATGTTAAGTTATAAGGATGTGAATTCACAAATTCAAGGAATATATGGCCTTCTTCTATTTGCATTTATCAAAAAAATGTAAAATACTTACAAATCAATAAACTTCTTGAAGTGACTACTATTGCCATCAATCAGTTAAATGAATATTCTTCTCTTCAAAAAAATTACAAATCTTCCGTATTGATAATAGTGTGCAGTTTTAATTTTATCTTTCATATACGTATATCTATACGTAGATATACGAACAAATGCGTATATCTACGTATAGGTATATGTAAGATATAGGATTCATATTGTGAGATTTTTTTATTTAACTTTAGAACATCTCACTGTAATGTATTCATATCACTGCAATCCTTTTAACCGCAAAAAAGAGAATTTCAAAAAAATATTTTCTTGGTGAAAAATTTAAAATAGAAGCGTATTTTTCAGTACATGCCATTTTTTTCACAAAAAAATCAGTTATCAAATTAGGAGGCTGAAATTTTGCAATCTCTCATGGTCTTGTACAGAACGCGACTTATAATCTTCAAAGTTGAAAAGACTTTTCAATATATCAGAACCTATAAAAGTTGGGACATTCAAATAAACTTTATTGTATAGGTTATCTAAAGCCCCTTTGGTTTTATTTGAAACCTCTTTTCACAATTTAACATATATGCAAGTTGTTCTTTTTTGAAAATTTTGCTTGCCATTTGTTCGAAAACCTTCGCTGTATTTTTTTACTTGTCTGATATCGAGTTCCTTTAATATTTACGGTACCAAACCAGTTTAAAGAAAATGCATATCAAAACATCGGAATAATTTAACTTTGAAAACATTGTACTAATTATCTCGATTCCTATGAAAGTTGGAAAAATAAAACTTGAGTAACATATGCAAGATTATAGGTCCTCAATTTTGGCAATATGAACACTTAAATATCCTTAACCGATTTTGAGAAATAAAAAATTGTCAAGTGACTCAGGACCGGGGGGGGGGGGGGATTTATGGATAGACAAATTTGTTCGTAGGCAAATTCAAAAGTTCAAGGCTGCCTGGCGTGCATTTGATTTTAGCATTGGGAGTATTTGAATTGATAAGCATTTGCATGTTAGAAATTTTCCAAAAGTGGACAGCAAAGTGGACAGTCCGCGCCAAAGTAAAATATGAGGACCGTATTTGCCTATGGTTTAATTTCCCCTAAACAACTATTATACTAATTGACTCAATAGACGAGTATAAGGTGACAGTTAATACTAAATATGTCACCTATTGTTTTATGCAAAATATAATAAAACGTATAACTTCCAGTATATAAAAGATCGGATGGCGATCAACTCCACGATTTTTTTCTATTGTTGACTAATTATAAATTGGTGAATGCTTTGGTTCACAATCTGTATGTGCCCCGAACCATTTATCATTATAATAAAATTATTTACAATAGTTCTTATAGAACACAAAACAAAGCATAAAATATAAGTGACAAAAAACAATTACTTGACTTTTATTTTTATACAATTAAAAATGTCTAACTATAATTCCGTATAGCCTTATATTCGATTTTCATTAATGAAATTAATTAACAATATCTAATTCAATTTTCTTCAAATTAATGAAATATACCAATTAATAAATTATTTTAGTAGTAGTTAATTACCCAAATTAGCAATATTCTTATAAATTCATAATAAATATTTTAATAGGTTTAGAAATAAAATATTTATCGCAATACCAAGATCAAGAGTTACCGTGGGAAAGATAGCAGCGTCATGCACCATTCGATTCGCTTAGAAAAACACACAGAAATGTATGCACATGCAAAATTGAATCACGTGATTTGCCGAAAAGGAAGCTGTGACCTTTCTCTTATAAAAATATGTGTTTATTTTCATAGTTAGAATATGTTCAGAATCAGGTGATTCATGCTTTCTATTATGTTAACAACGTAACGTATTTCTTTGTGGGAACGACTATTAGTCCATTTCTGGAAAAAAGCTATAACGATTTTTTCTACCACGCGATTTTTATAAACCGTTACATTTTACACTCTTTTATTCTTTGTAAAATTTGATTGGATGTCAGTTCAATGTCCAATGCGTTCAACGTCCAAGGCGTTTTCAATGCAATGATATTGGTGTAGCGTCTAGAAGGACCGCGCTTAATCGATCCACCACTTATGTCTTCATCAACAGAATACAGCAATTTTTCTCCTTAAATTTTTTAACGAATTATGAAGAACTTTTCTAATTGGTCGGAAGTACAATCTTCCAAAAGTTTTGTAGCGGAAGTTTCTTTCAAGCTTAGCCTTTTTACGGGCAACGCCAAAGCATGCCACGGTTCAGGCGATCCGTCCGAAGCAACTTCTTCCAGAGAATTCGCATAAAGGGAGCCACTCAAGGTGTATTCCTCAGACACTTTTAGGGTCTTACGCTAGATGGTGACGAGTGAACAAATTCGCACGCTTCCCTAATTAAGACACCACCACATGATATAAAAACTTATTCCAATAGAGCTAGAAATCGCACTCCGGAACCTGATTTGTTTTACAATGGAGCGTTACCAATAAATATTTTTATTTAAAATTTTTAAATAATCGACTCAAATCAATAGTAATTCTACGAACATCAATCAGGTGAAATATACATAGATAATTCCATTCTTAATTTTCTGCTGAACCTTTTAATTCTCCTAACATCATCTAATTTTCAATTCTTCTCTTTTATCAATCTTTCGTATCCCTTCCTTATATCTACATCTTCAATAAGGAAAAGAGGTAGACGACATCAGAGGAAGAGGGCCGCCAAACGACAACTCCATATCGTCAGAAATGCCAGAGATCAGACGCCATCAAGGTCAATCAAGCTAAGTTGTCCTGGCACACCACATATGCCGACAATCATACCTGCTCCAACCTTACCAGTAAAGCAACAAACAGAAGATTTTACAACGCTGTAAGAGGTTCACTGCTACCTATTAGAGCTCCAGACGATGTGCCGTTACCCCTGAGGTGGAAAAAGATCGCTTCATAAAATAATGAGGGAAACGCATCACCGACGCCTATTCCGACACTCCCTTGGAACAGCGAATAAATACCTCATCACCATAAATTTATTTTCGACATCATAAAATTTTGCCGCGTGTTCGATAAAACATTCCCCAGCATTTTCTACGTCTTCGTAATGTTCACTGACTGGATCAAATGCATTAAACATTTATCTTTTAATTCTAGCGAGAATCTGTATGAAAAAGCCAAAGATACAATCAGAAGATAAATTATTAACATAAAAACAAATTATCTTTATTTCGATATTTTTATTTTGCTAATGAAAATGGAATCATCTTAAAAAATTTTGCATTATAATTCATTTTAAACCATATTGTCAGTAATCTCAAATCGCGAGTAGAGGCATATATTTGAGGTTAAATATTTAAGAAAAATAAACAAAAGTATTTAAGCATGTTATTGCGTACATCGTTATACTGTTTAAGTACTTTTTTATAATAATCAAGGATAGCGAATTCTAACCCAACCCTGAATTATCTCATATAGGAATTATCTCATATAGGAGAGTAGTTGGAGATCTTTCTAACTACGCGCCAAAAACTGTTCCTAAGTCACTATAAAATGGTACCCGTTCCGAAAATGGTACACATTTTGTGACCCTTGTGATTAAATGAGAAATAACGTAGAAGACATAGTAAAAACAAATAAATCCGGAGCATGAGCAGTAAGGCTCACGTTTCGTGACGCTTCCATATATGGGATATATAAAGAAAAAAAATATATATAAAATTATCTGCTAATAGGAAAATATATAGTACATTCACTATTTATAAGAGTCACATTTCGAGATGCTTCCATAAATGGGATACATAAAGCAAAAAATAGATTCAATGATCAAATAAACACAAGAGGAACTAAAAGTTCCTCTTAGTAAATGGGAGATAAATAAATAAAAAAAAATAGATAGAAAATGAACTGGTAATAATATATAATTGGAAACTTGCATTTAAAGATTTTCAATGAATTTCAATTTTTTTTCTATTTTTCATTATTTTTTTAATAAAATAATTGTGTACTCGGGTGGGATTAAATTAGATGTGCACGCGTTCGCCGTTGAACTTAGAATTACTGCAGCGGAACAGAGCCGAGGTATTTATAGGTGCGCGGGAGAGAGATGGAGAATGTATGTTGGAGAGAGATAGAAACGAAGCATGAGACTGCAAAACAAGTTTCCATATGAATAAACATGTTTAGACAGGAATAAAACTCTTGGAAAAAAGATGAAGTCATCAACATTTCTTGGAAACATGTCTAGACAGGTTTCGTGGAATACTATTTTATAAAGAGACGTCAGCAGTTTATCGGTACCTGTAAGTTAACATTACACGGACCACAACTAGAATATTTTCCCAAAGTCTTGTAACTTCATCAGAATTTGTGCGTGTTTTCCATAAGAATCAATGCAATTTTGACTTCGATCTATAGGAAATACACATTTTCCCATTTAAATATATCTAAATTGAAGCACAAACACAATTATCATTAAAGTCCATTCCACTTAGGTTTATTTTAGAATCGGATAAGAATCAAAATAAAACAGTACATTTTTAATATAAAAAAATACTCATTATAATTAGCTAGAATTAGTGCGCATGCGCAGATTAAAACAACTGATAAGACTATAGTAGATAGGGAGAGACTGGGTCTGTAGGCGGCGCTGACGTCACGGTCACGTGATGTTGGGCACTCAAGACCTACGGCATCAGGAAAAGTATATTATATACAAGCAGGAAATGATAGAAAATTACTATAATATACACGATGATATTGCCGTTAATAATGCCACTGTAAGCAGCAAAGAATTAGAATCAGCAAAGTCTGAGTTTAAATTTGATAATTATAGTTCTGATACTAAACCTAATGCTTCCAACGATTTTGATGACACTGAGAACGACTATGAAAAGGAATAGTCAGCCTCTTCAGTAGTAGACGAAGTTGCTCCAGAGACTGGGTTACAGAATTAAAAAAAGCTGTTGAACAACGGATTCTGCTAGAATTGAGTCTCTACTTAAACAAATTGAGACACATAACGTTCGTGAATATTTGGCTGCGTATAGGTACATGTTTCATACTTCTGAACAACCTCGTATAATTTATTGGAATAACGTTAATCACTTGGTTGACAGATTACTAAAACTTGATGCAGCTCGAGAGCTGGTGACATGACTGCTTACAATGAAATAATTGCTATTGAGAAAGAGTTGAATTATCATGGATATATTTGCTAATAACATTAACATGTTGTTAATGAACCTTTTCAAAAATAAATATTTTTCAATCTTTTAATTTGTTTTATTTTTATAGTATGTTTTTCTCTGTTAATTGTATCAGTTTTATCTATTATGCGATCTGTTTCTTTGTTAATTATAACTGTTTTGTCTATTATGTCAAGTAATAATGTCAAATGTCAAATAATAATTGTATTCATACTAACGACGAGCGTGGGTTTATTTACTACCTGGGTTATTGATAAAGTTAATAAAGCAGCATCGTTTGGTTATAATGTGTTGGAAATATATGTGATCTGGAAATATGATGTTATACGTTACGATAAAGAGAATTAAATTGCTGGTTTATTCACAGAAATGATGAATAAATTTACTAAAATCAAATAAGAAGCATCTGGATGGCCACGTAGTTGTATAGAAGAAAATTCACGCCAACAGTACATTGAAGATTTTAAGAATGCAGAGAATCCTTCTATTGGAACCTACTGAAATTTTAAATAATTCTGGTCTCAGATCTTTAGCTAAACTCATTCCCAATTCGTTCTGGAACAAACTGGGCAGAGAGAAAATCAGCCAAAAGTAGCTATTATGTATCAAGAACTCTACCAACTTCTTGTTAGTCCTGTATTAAACGTCACTAGTATTATTCCTATTAACGACATGGCCCAGTAGGCAACTATGAATTTACTGAACAATCTTTTGAAGTCCTTTCCACTGCTAATGTTTGTATTGCTTCGTATGTCACAACTCAGAGTCGTCTAGAGGGTGAATACGATCCACCATGGGGTAAATGTGTTGGGGACATGACAGAAGATTTTAAAACATACGGAACTGGCAGTTACATTACAGAATTTGTTAGCGGCGGTCCCAAGAACCATGGTTGTAAAGCTGCCTGTCCAGAAGATAATAAAGAATATGTAACGTGTAAAGTCAAAGGAATAAGATTAAAGTATACAAGTTCAAAATAGTTAATTTTTCTACAATCCGAGACATGATTTTAAATGATGATGAAGACGATGAGCAGCCAATTGTAGTTACGTCACGCAAATATGCAGAACCGAGAATCATCAAGTGATAACCAAAGACGAATCAAAAATATATCGATTTAATTCAACGAAACGAAAATTTTTAAGATAATTATGATTCTATTCCTTATGGACTTAGAAGATCTAGATTACACTGAAAACTATTACATGTTATTAGATTTAAGACTATTAGACTTGTAAATTAGTGTTATTATTAGTCATCAATATACATTAATTTACTTTAAAACCATTTGTTTCATTTATCAGGACTCACTTACGCAAGCATCGCGTTTCGCGATGCTTCAGTAAGTGAGGCCTTGAAATTTGCTGCCTGAAGCAAAATTCAAGCGAGCTGCCTTGAATTTTACTTGATCACATCACGTGTAAGTAATATATAACAATTTTCATATCTATCAGTTAAAAATTAAACATCTAGAATTGGTAATATATAACTGTCTTGATAACCGCACTATATCACTAACACACACACGCACACACACACACACGCACACACACACACGCGCACTCATACAAATAGTTCAAACTTTTGTTTTATGCAAGATGTAACAAAACGTAGGACTTCCAGTATATGAAAGATAGGGTGGCGATCATGTCCACGAATTTTGTACGTATTTTACCATTCTTTGAGTTCTTTGGCTTCGAATATATCAGGATTTTGTATCATTACAGTGCTAAGGCTAACTATTCTCGTTCAATTATGAATCCCTTGGTAATGATGTCCACCAACATCTTTAAGCGCAATAACTGAATTTATTGTGCCATTGAATTTTCTGCTTCAAAATACCATTCTGTGTACGCAATAGAATTCGTTTCAGCATTTAAACATAATTCGCGGTGTTTAGTTCCCTTTCAAGGATTTTCAGCCGTAAATGTGGAAACATCACCAATGCGCTCCACAATACGTATGACATGATGTACTGAATATCGCGCCTTCGATCGATTTCATTAATATTTACAAAATTATATTTCATTTCTGCAAGAGCCAAATGAATACCTTTATCGGGACAACGCTCCAGAATGTTATCGTCTCAAAATACGATTTCATAATACTATAGTTCCGTGGCACGAGATTTGCTCGCCCTGTTCACTCGACACCTGCTGATATAATATGTTAGATTCACTTCAATCTGTGAAAAATGTTTCTCAAAGGCCTTATTAAATAGTTTCATATGAATGCTACCGCTACCGTCGGTAGTACAAACTGAGAATAGCTAGCCAGACGTAGACGAAAAATTTCTGACAGTCATTTCACTTAAGACTTCTGCTCTAATCGTTTTTGATTGTTGAGTAGGAATTAAGTCAGAAATCCATTGAACCTCTTTATTTTCTACAGCGCATGCAAAAGTGTATGAAACTTAAAAGCAATTATTTTGAAAATCTATAAAACTGTTTGTTTAATTTTTCCATAAGTTAGTTCTTCTTGTGAAAATTTAAAAGGTAAGCCTAGTATAACAAATAGTAATAAACCCAAGCAGCGAATTGTTTACTTTCTTCTACTTTGAATATATTTATGGCATAATATTTATTAATGCCTGTACTGGACACCAATGTAGTATTCACAATAAATGTTCGATACTTACAATAAACTTCCACATTGTTCATGTTTAAATGATTAATAAATGTACACCTATTTATTAAGCACTGAAAACTGACTTTAAATAAGCTTCCATTTATAATCTTTTGTACATGTCATTCAGTAAATATTCATAAATGGTGTGCAATGCAATTAATCATCCATTTAAAACGTTCGAAAGAAAATATTATATGTTAATATCCGCTCTTGTACATTTTCCGAACAGAATGAAGCAGGCAGCTTGGTAAAAAATTGTCATACATGCTAACATAAATCATCATGCTTCTTAGGATGGAATAAGTTCAATTTGTCTAGAATTTCGAATAAGTTCCAAGATCTTTTCATTATTGCCAATTTTTCATTTACCAGTTAACTTTTGTTAATATTTAAATAATGTTTATTTCCAATTTTTTATTTAGCAATTACTAACTTTTGTAATAGTTAAATAATGTTTTGTATCTTTTGCTAAAAATTAACTTTTGCTAAAAATTAAGTTTCTCGGTGTTACCTGATCCATAATAGGGTTTGACTTAATTCTAAAATAAAAGTTGTACTTCCTTATTGTACACAATAAGGAAGTACAACTTTTACTTTCTTATTGTACTTCTTAGTGTCTTTTACTTATTATATTTATTAGTATATTTTACTTTCTCAGTTACTTCCTAAATGTACAAATGTAAGTTGTACTTTTTGTTGTATAATATAATGAGGTACAACCATAATTTTAATTTAACAATTATATTATACCTTTCATCAATGGTTTGATTTAATTGTTAAATTAAAGTTGAACTTCCTTATTTTATACAATTTTATGTAGTATAGAAGTACCTTCCATTAAACGTTTTATTTAATTGTCAAATAAAATGTGTACTTTCTTATTGTACTCAATAGGGAAGTACAAATATTACTTCCTTGTATTTAGAGATTTCCTGAGATTTGGACACGTTCCTGTTAAGTTTGAGATTAGAAAGATTGAACATGCAACACTTATAAAAGGTATTAGAAATTCAGGACGGATAGACATTGTGAAGAGTTGTTAACAGTAAACATGTTTTATGCTATATGGAAGCCAGACAAATTGTAATCAACATTTAGAGAATCATTTAGACTCCTAAGTAAAGTATAGCGTGAATACATTTTAAAATCATCTTAATATTTCAGAATTACAGTATAGAAATAGATTAAGGTCCGACGGGAAAAGAAATTGTGGCGGACAAAATTGAAGCGCTGACATCAGTATAGAAAATCATAGAACGGTGTAGAGAAGTCGGGAAAAGCGCTAATTAGTTATCGGTAATCGATAACACAAGCCCGTTACGTTAATTTATGTGTGATCAGATTAATCTAATTGGTAGCCGATCTACAATAGATGAACGAACACTGTATGAATTTTAGTAATATTGGGGCAATAAGCACCTGTGATTTGACTGACTCAATTACGATCAAAGCTACTTCATCTGCCAGCAGTATAGACACTTAAGTGGAATGCATTGACTAAATGTTATTTACCAGAAGAGGAACAAAGCGAAGATTCTAGAATATGTACAAATTAATCATGACGAAAAATATTCACATCAATAATTGAAAGTGGCCCATGGTGCCAAGGATTGCTCAGGATTGACTCACAGCGGTAAGAAACAGTTAAATTGGGCGTCTGCCGAATGTTATAATACCCGACTACGTAGTGAAATAATAATCCGGAATTAAATAAGAGTAGAATAATAATTAAATAAAAAAACAAAGTCATGTCTAATTAAAGTGTGAGCATAAATTGATTAAGTATTTTATTATGAATTCGTCAAATGTAACTAGATATTTAGCATTAATTGTTTTGGGAATAATATAGATAAGTAATTTGAGTATAATTTTGATAAGTAAAGTAAAGTCGAATTTATTTACTAGCAACTTTGTTGTCAAAGCAAAAATAAATAATATAATGGTGCGTTACTCTGGATGTTTGTGTACAGTGGCAAAATCTGTAAACAGTGGGATGTAAATGAACAAATAGTAAGGTCACTTTTATTCAATGATTGATTTATTTTATTAAGTGCAGAGCGTTGATTATTTTAATTTACTTACTGTAATAAATGTTCATGTCATTTAATTGCATGTAAACATTTTTAAACGACCAATACAATTTAATTAAGTTTAATAACTGTTTTATTTTTGCTGTCTGAATTATTAAGTCTCCCAATCATTATTCAGCCACAAAAGTCACGCTACAATCTGCAGGAACGTTCACCTTAACAATGATTCGGCTTAGTGTGTTATTATAAATTAAGTGGGGCTAACTGGATTATTATAAGTAGACTTTCTGCATCAATTATCCAAGTAATAACTTTGCTGGAAGTAGCTAAACTAAAGTGATGTCTTATAACATTACAAAAGGAGTCAGGTACCTATAATTGTTAGCAGTGGATTGCTGCGCTAACACATAGAAAAATTTGCCGCTCACCCATGTCGTGTCGGAGGGAACAAGCCTCCTCCCTAAAATAAACTTGACAGTATTTGTTAGTCTACTCTATTTTCTCAATTATTACCTTATTGTACTTTGTTATTTTCGTTCCTTTACTTGTACTTTTTATTATGTTGAATAAAGAAGTATGTACAATAAAGAACTTTGCGTCCTCAATTAATTCCTTGATATTCTTTGTTGTATACAAGAAGGAAGTACTTTCTTGTTGTACACGGTCAGGAAGTAGAACTTTTACTTCCTTATTTTACGACGAAGTTTATTTTCGTTAGTTAGTGTATGTACACTAGTGTATTCTGTATTGTGTATTATGTATTGTGCATTGCGTTAGTGTATTGTATTTTACTTCCTAATTACTTCATTATTGCACTTCTTTATTTTACTTCCTTTGGTTGTACGTTTTTATCAGACAAAATAAGAAAATACAACTTTGCTTTTTTATTATACTTCCTTAAATTCTACTTCTTTATTGAATAAAATAATCTTTACTTAACAACTAAATCAAGCCTTTTCATCAAGGGTTTGATTGAATTATTAATAAGTTGTACTTTTTGATTTTATGTCATAAAGTAATACCTTTTCATCAAGATAAGTTACATTCAATTCGTAAATAAAAGTTCTAATTCCGTATGAAATATACAAGAAATAAGTACCTGTTAATCAAACATTTTCGTCTGTTTGATTTAATGTTTCCAATTTTAGTTCTTTAAGTTGTACTATTTTCTTATATACAGTAAGGAAGTACAACATTTACTTTCTTATTATTCTGCTTAATGTATTTTCTTTAGTGTATTTATTATAAGTATATTTTACTTCTTGCTCAATGTAATTATTCATTTTATTTCCGAAAGTTGTACTTTTTAGTGTGTACAATAAGTAACAATTTTACTTCTCCATTTAATTCTTTAATTTGTACTACTTTATTGTATAGAATTAGGAAGTTCAAATTTTAACAATTAATTCAAATCTTTACATTAATGGACGTAGAAGACCAAGTTTTAATACCTGATTGCATTTTACTTAGTGTATTTATTAGTGTATTGTACTTCCTCATTAACTTCTTTACGTAGTACTTCTTTAGTGTATATAACATGGAAGTTCAACTTGTATTAAAAATTAAATCAAAGTTTATTAGTTAGTTTATCAAAAAGGTTTGAGTTAATTGATAAGTAAAAGTTGTACTTCATTGTTGTACACAGTCAGGAAGTACAACTTTTATTAGTCATCTATATACATGTATTTAAAACTACGTGTTGTACGACTTGGTGTATTTTCCTTCGTGTATTTTTTAATGTATTTTACTTCCTCAATTACCTTCTCAATTAGTTCCTCATTGCACTCCCTTATTTTGTTTCCAAGTTGTACGTATTTACTATATACATAAAAAAATACAACTTTTACTTTCTTATTGTATTTTACTTAGTGCATTTATTATACTAAGTAAGCATTTACGTCCTTATTTTTCGCCTTAGTCTATTTTCCTTAGGGTATTTTACTTCGTCTACTATTTCGTTATTGTACTTCTTCATTTTAGTTTCTTAAGTTGTACTTTTATTTATGTACACTAAGGAATTACAACTTTTATTTTCCCAATTAATTCCTTCATTTGTACTTCTTTATTATATACAATTTTTATTTAACAATGCAACTTTTATTTAACATCAAACCTAGTAGAAGTTATATTTCGTTAATTCATTTTACTTAGTGTATTTATTAGTGAACTGTACTTTCTCATTTACTTCCTTAAGTTGTGCTTCTTTATTGTTTGATTTAATTCGTAAATAAAAGTTGTACTTTCGTATTATACCCAATATTGAAGTACAATTATTACTTCTTTATTATTTTTCATAGTTTATTTTACTTTGTGTATATATTAGTATACTTTACTTTCTTATATTATTTCTTTAGGTTGCACCCTTTTATTGTATACAATACGGAAGTACGACTTTTTCGTTCTTATATTATTATATTTTATTGTATTGTATTATTATTTGTATTTTATATGATTGTATTTTACTTAGTGTATTTTTTTGTGTATTTTGCTTCCTTTTAACTTCCTTAACTTTTTATTTCCTTATTCTACTTCCTTAACTTGTACTTTTTTATTATATTCAATAAGAACGTACTTCCTTATTATATTTTATTTAGTGTATTTATTGCTCTATTTTACCTCCTTATTCTTCCAAAATTTGTACTTCTTTATTGTAAATAATAAGGAAATACAACTTCAATTTAACAATTAAGTCAAACTTCCTTATTAGATACAATAAGAATTAATTTCATTTTTACATAAAATTTATAATTTTATATTGTATATAATATATTTTATAATAAAATATACGATATAGTATATTTTACTTTCTAATTACTTTTTGAAATTTTATGCTTCCCTCTTGTACTTATTTATTTTAATTTCTTAATTTGTACTTAATTATTGGATACAATAAAGAAGTACAATTTTAGTATATCACCAGTATTCCGATTTTCCTTAGTGGTACTGCAACGTAGCTCGTTACTTTAATTTAATTGATTACCCTCAGTAAATAAAATGTAACACAGTGGCACTGTTAAGAGACTAGTTTATTATAAAAAAAAAGTATCTATACTTAAATTATATGCAGAGCTTACCTCCAAGCAGTAAATAGAGATGCAGTAATGATCGAAGAAAGATAGATTTAGTTATTGTTTGCTGTTGACTTACTGTTATTATACATCTTGGCTCGTTGCTTGTATGGAGACTTCTGCTACTTGACTGATTTGTATGATGGGCCGTAGCACATAACAAATGATCATCTGAGTGGCTCCATAGAGACCGTGTAACAGAGAGGAAGATTCTGTGGGGGCTCACACCTATATATATTGCTGCGTAACATAGAATATTTTAGTTACCATTTTCATATATTACTATACTGTTTTGTTGCACGTGATTATAATAGCTTTGTTTTTGCTTCTACCTCACCTACTTCCTATACTGATAGAGTGTATGGCTCCATCCTTTACTTAGCAAGGTTGGTCTCAGTCACTACGTAACACTAACCTGTTCAACACTGTGTTACGTAGGTCTTAGCAACATACTTTCCATACCACTCGCAACATCCTTTCTATACCCCACGATAGGATGTATGATACTAGCCTACTTGTTGGTCACAGTCACTCAACCACAATAACATTGACTTGTTCGACGCGGTGTTACGCGACTCGTAGTAATTTACTTTCCGTCCTAGTCACTGACCTTCCTAATTCTGACGGTGTAGGTTATATTTAGCCACTCAACAACAATAGCACTGACTTTTCGAATGATTGTTTTATTATCATATCACCGCATGTTTTATATGCACCGCTTATTAATTGATTGGTAGCTTATATCAACGTATTTAACGAATTTGATTTGCTCACTGCTAATAATACGCTACTGTTTATTTTGCAATTCAATTTTTTGACATTTAATTTTGCTTTTTTATTTGTTACTCTGGTCTGTGGAGAACAATATACGGTTTTGTTAAAACGTTAATGCTGTTTCACTCATTAGCAGTAAGTTCATTCCAGCTGCCCGCAAGATCTCGAATACCTGGGCAACTCAATTAGGGTCGTTTGTCCATCTAGCAACTATTTTGCTAATGATAGACTAGTGTATCAATTGTCCATGACCATGGTTCTACCACAAATCACCAATGACTCGTTTCTATTATGGTAAAGATTCTCGTCGGCTTAAATGACTAGGTTATAACTGTATAGGCTCCATTACACCAACGCTCTAATAATTTGATACCATACATCTTACGTTTTCCTTTTAGATATTGGCGCATAACTGCCCACACACATAATGGTACTAGTGATTTGTCGGTACATAATGTGCTTCTTCACTACGCATGTCGGCCGGAAATTATGGACTGCCTTATCGACCATCTCTGGAATTTGTGAAGTCTGTAATTTTGGGGATTGTCCTTATTATCTGTAAAGTGAACCATCCTAAAAAGCAATCCCATCCTGTACCGGGACATTGCACCATAATAAAATTTGTTTTTGAAATCAACATTCGTTTTTGTGTAACTTTAAATTCTTCACTATCTGTTTACTGACAGGCTTAATTCATTTCCCCGTCACTAGATTGTGTCATTGGTTCCTCATTGCTTTTTAAGGAGCCTATATCTTCAATACTGTCTCCTGCTTCAGAGAAAATATGCGTGTGAAAATAACTTTGTTTCATTTATGTCAATTGACGTCACATAGCTCTCACATAAATCTCACATAGATGTAAACAAAACCAATACGTGTACGGAGCTATTAGCTATTTTGGCGCATAGCCTAGAAGTTGATCGGGTCGGCGTGCAAAACTTACCATCTTTCACACAGCGCTGGCTTGGTCAATATGACCAAGACATATTTCCACTATATTTTTCGCAGACGATGATGAATGTTTAAAACTTCCTTTGATGGGACGTCATGGTTGTCCCATGGTTGATCTTTGTGCATGATGGATAAAAGAATGAAAATTTCGACCCCACATAAAATATGTCCTCAGGGCCTAAACGTAAAATACAATAAAAATCTCCGCCAGTCAACATGTAAATGTCACGAATGTGCCGATTATATCGAATTGTGTATATAAAGCAGCAATAAATATTTAAAAATAATTTTCTTAATTTTTATTGTCTGAACGAAAAGGAATAATTTCACATTATGGCATCAATGTAATAGACAAAGATTTATGGATGGATCTAGTCATAGCTTCGCCCGAAGATGCAGCAAAATTGATGCTCGAAGAGTGAATACTGGAAGTTAGAAGTGTACGTAACTTGGTTCTGCAAGTTTATTTATGACGTTACGAATACTTTGACAATTCACACATTGCACATTGATACGGAATATGAAAAACTTACGAAACATTTTATTTTGTTTTTAAATGCAATTCTTTGAGATCACGTAAATCTTTGAAGTTCTTTCTATACTAAACAAAATTCTACAGGTTTTAACTGTTAACAAGTAATAATATCAAATTCTGTATATACGATTTCAAAGCAAAATTTCATTTTTTTAGGCATTCAAAAAATAATAATTTACTCAACTTTTAAGTGCATTTGGAAACAGGAAAAACATTGTCGTCATTTTAATTTAGCTCATTCAAATACTCTAAGTACTTTCAATATTCCTATGTTACTTTACAAGATACGTTCATTATTTAATCTGAAATGTTTTAGTAATTATGTAAATGTACATTATATCTAAATAGTACATTATGTCTAAATAGAAACATCATGTAAACGTAGCTCTATTCTCGCATGATTTAATTAACACCTGCATCTTGTATAGGAGATTAGGGAAAGGGGGATTAGGGAATAGGGGATGAGTAAGAACAGAAATATGGAGAGAGAGAAGTTAACCTTCCCCTCTTCTGGTAGTGTAAGGGAATAAAAGAAAGGAGGAAAGAAAAGGTTTTGGAATTGTATTGTTATGTATGTGTTATTTTCCATTTTGTATGTTTTGGAATTTATTATTATTTTGTAAATTCTATCTATCTATCTATCTATCTATCTATCTATCTATCTATCTATCTATCTATCTATCTATCTATCTATCTATC
>WYDF02153260.1:0-22515 GCA_009867245.2 Adranes taylori
GTTATATAACCAATTTCATGTCAATTGCAGGAAAGTAATTTGTTGTACAATTGCTGACGGCATAAACGACTAATCTGTATATATATAAATATATATATATATATATGCAATTACCTTTTATTAATACATAAATAAACAAACTTTACAAAAAGTTTTTAAATTATTTATCAAATTTACGATTTAATTTTTTTCACAAATTATGAAACTTATGCTTCTAGGTTATATAACCAATTTCATGTCAATTGCAGGAAAGTAATTTGTTGTACAATTGCTGACGGCATAAACGACTAATCTGATCCTAATTCCATCATTATAATAGATTGACAACATTATCAAAAACCGTGCTTAAACTGAATTGTTCCTCTATTTTCCGTTGTATAGTTCTAAAATAAAGACAGATACTTAAATATCTACAAATAGTTATGTATTTTTACTTGTGTAGGGAGAACGCCGACATTGGCAATTGTGTCACGATAGCCTTTCTATATCTACTTGGACCCTTTCTATATCTACTTGGACAGGAACAGGTTTGTCACTTTCAGATACTGAATGCTTTCCACATTCATTTGAAATCGATTTGAGAAATCTTTTCTAATGAATTTAAAAATAACCTAAAATAAACAATAAATAATATGAAATTTAATATTTTACTTAGAAAAAAGGGTTATCCAGCAACAGTTTATCCAATGCAATTATGTTGCAATTAAATGAATTACCTTGTGCAGAAGATGAGAACTCCAGCCATATGTTTGCATTTTGGTCCTTTTCTTGCTTTACAAGTTCAAACAAAATGTTTAATTTTTATTGTTTGTACATCTGCAATCGTCTATGTAAAACGAGCCCGTGATACTGTGTGGTGAATATTGCAAAGCACTAGTTTGCAAACATAAGGCAATTATATCAACTTCATCAGGCCTGTCATCAGTAATTCCACACAGTATCAGGTGTTTAGCATTTACTATTTGTTCTCCTTCTATAATGGATTTACTGCATTGAGTTCCACCCAGATATCGAAAAACTTCAATAATGGATAAGGTTTTGTTCGTCATTATCAATTTAACACAATTCGATTGCTTAAAATATATAATTAACCACATAAACGCATTATGTAAACAAAGCGTTCTTATCATTGTTTGAGTCGTTCTCGTAGTGGCCGCAGTAGCGCTGAAATCTATCCTTTACTTCTCAATATATATAAAAAAGGGTGTATGTATGTTACCTATAGGCTTCTAAACCGCTCAACCGATTTCGATCAAATTTTCAGTAAAACTTTAACCTAGCATAGCGAGTGATCCAGTTGTTTGGTGTAGATATAGAATACGGGAACATTTTTGAAATTTTTACAGAATGTTGCATCCGATTACGCGCGCGTTTTGTAAACTTAATGTGGGAACACGGGACGGGACAAGGGAACACATATTCTTGAAATTTTGTTAGGCCATATCGCTGGTCGCGGTAAAGCCACGGCTGTAATGCGAAAACACGAAAATCAAAACAGATCAAATAAGTACAGGTCACATCAGATTAAGTCCGATCAAATCAAAACAAATTGGATCAAATCAAATCAAGTACGACAAGGCGCCGTAGGCAAGTACGAGAACCGGGGAATTAATGGATAGGTGATTTTTAGGTCACGCAAGTTTTATTTAATTTACCCTAAACAACTATTGAGCAAATAGAATTTACGAGTTATAAGGTGACAGTCAAAATTAAAAGATTCAACTATTGTTTTATGGCAGATATAACAAAACGTAGGACTTCCAGTTTATGAAAGATGGGGAGGCTATCACCTCCACGATTTTTTAAAATCACATTTATTATTAATTAGGTGAGTAATACACATGTAACTTTAATAGAAAGTTTAAAAACAGTTTAAGCGGGCCTTGCGTGATGCAGTAATCAAAGTCGTTAGATATTGATGCACTGAAGAGGAGGGTACTGAGGTCAGCTATACACCAAATTCCAGAAATGTGCTTCTGCCCTGACTGGTTTATTTAAGCTAATTGGGTGTTACATGTCATCAATAGGTACTTTAAAAATGGAGTAACTCATCTAAGTAATATTATCACACATTCTAAAATACCTACTTTTTCGTCTCATTTGAGTTGTCAATTTCGTCTACATGTCAGAACTCTAATTGTTACACATGTAACGTTAATAGAAAATATGAAAATCATTTAAGCGGACCAGGCGTGGAGCAGCGATCGTTAAACATTGATGCAATGAAAAAGAAGGTACTGCGGACTGGTAGACACCAAATACCTGAAATGCGCATCTGCCCTGTTAATTGGGTATTATATGTCATCGATAAGTGCTTTAAACATTGATTTACTCTCTAATTAATAATTCATGTATTATCTATCTTTTAAGGCATTTAACATCTCAACCGTAGTACATACATACATTTTTATTGAAAACATGAGTTTCGGATCCAATATTTACAAAAATACTAAATGACTTCTAATGATTATTTACTAAATATTAATCGTATTAAGTTTTTTAGCTAATAATTATCCAGGTGTGATGAACGCAGGAATGACTTTTACAATAGAACCAATCTTGTCACAGGGCCAGAGTTACGAAATTGACATACTCGAAGATGGATGGACGGCTATAACAACGGATAATGCTAGAACAGCGCAATATGAACATACAGTACTTATCACATCAAATGGAGTTGAAATTTTAACACTACCTAGTACTACATAATGAAATAATAATATATAATTAAAGGTAGTGATGGGAATTATAGTTCCGTAATCGGAACGAGACGAACCGGTTCGTTCCACAAAGATACTCCGATAAAGTACCGTTCTCGGTTCCGTGTAAAGCTCAATCAATCTATGCCTTCTTAGTGACAAGCAACAAAAATTTATTATTATAAAAGCAGTAAATATAGTTTTTTTTTTTCAAAGTTTATGTACAAAAAACGCATATGTAATTTAATATTATGTTATTTCCAAATGTTCAGTATTCATTTTAAAATTCATGTTATTTGAAAATTTATGAAAGAAACTGTAAAATTAAAAAAAAGTACTTAGACCTGTAAATTAATTGCATGTTTAAACGACGATTTGTAAAAGTTACCATCTGTATGAATCAAAAAGATTTACATCAACGCTTAACTCTATCCTCGCAATCATTTAACGCATCAACGGTACGGCATTTAATAGAATCGATTAAGTTCATGTATATAACAAGTATCAGCATGTCATCATGTCAATTATCTACAATCCCGAAAAGAATCTGCAAATGTTTGCCCGAAAAGAATAATTATTCTAAAATCATTGACGCGAACATATTGGGAGTTGATCCTAATATCCTCTTAAAAGGCCTTTGTCAGATCGAATCTGTATTGCGGTATTTACATCTATTTGGACACTGCAGTTTTGTTAGGTGGAAAATAGCTTTTCATTCAGTTAAAAAATATTCTTTTAATTCAGAAATATAGACAGAATCAGTACTTTAAATAACATTGAATCAAATTCGTAAATATGGAGAAATATACCATCCCCTGTTATAGTATGCAAGCAAATCCTTCCTTCCCCAAATTGTGTCTTTCGACATATTTCCTTCCTTCTCTATTACATTCGAAGCTTTCCTCTTGGAGTTTTCGATATATTTCTTCAAACCTCCATTTAATCTTCTTCCAAATCAATTTTTCCTTCATTCAAGAATCGATACTTTAAAGAGTGTTAGATTTTTATTCGGATGGTTCAAAAGACATAATCCCTCCATCAGCGACTAGAGGCTAATTGTCAACTATTAAATATAGCTCTTCCAATAAGACTACCTGATGTTTTTGTCATTTTCTCTCTAGAGGCACTGGCAATTCTCAAATACACACAATTATTCAATAATATACGATCATTACATCTACTGAGTCAGAGAGTGTAATTAATGCTTTAAAGAGTATTTCTTTTAATAAATATTCGCCAGATATCTTGCTTCGAATAAAAAATAACATTTACCAGGCCTCGCTAAATAAGTTACTTATGAGACTTTGGTGGATCCCCAGCCATTCGGGTATTGTTGGGAATGAAAAAGCAGATCAAACTGCTAGAAATGGACAACAGTATTTCCTACAATGTAAGTCATAACATTTTTTCCCAATACTTAAGCTTATAATGTTTGACAAATGGCAATCACAGTGGTTTGATTTGAAGACCGTCACAGGGAAGACCTTGCGCGCTATTAATCCTCTGATAAGGAGAAAACCTTGCTTTTCCGATCAAAACATTTCTTCGAGGCAGACTGTTTCTACAATAGAGGATTACGTTCTGGTCATGCTGCTTTTCCAGCTCACATGGCAAGGTGTAATCTAGGATCCTGATTGTCAATATGGTGATCTGAATCATATATTTTTTGAATGGTCTCATTTACAAGGCTTACCTTCGTTTCCCTAGTGATATTTCGATGTTTCCAAATTTTGGTTAGTTTCATCGCCGAGCGGGAAATTTCAATTCGCCGTCTTATTTCCAATTCGCAAGAGCCGGATTTTGGACTCCAAAGCATTTATTTTAAGCCCATAGTCTCTGCTTATGTCTTCCAATCTTTGAAGAGTATCATCCGCAAATCGAAGGTTTGAAAATTGCTTTCTACCAATCTTCACTCAGTACTTCCGATGTTGTAGAGTAGAGGTGAAAGTACGCATTCTTAACGAACGCCTTTCCTAATGCAACATTTTTCGGATGTTATCGATTTGAACGATTTCGGATGTGACCGGTTGCGAATTTTCATACAGGCTTTTGACGACACTGATATGATGACATGGTACTCCAACTTCGGCTAAAGTCGTCCATAGTCTAGGCCAACGAATGTTATTAAACGGTTTCTCGTAATCTACAAAGCACAGATACATAGCTACAAAGTATTCTCGAGCTTTTTCTATAAGCTGCCTCGCATTTAAAATTTGTTCACGAGTATTTCATTACTATTTCATGTAGCAGGAAGGGTTGTAGTCTCGCTTGAAGAATGTACAACATAATCTTGCTGGAATGTGATATGGCTATCAGACGATAGTTTCCGCAGACTGTTCCTCACCCTTTTTTATGTAGGGGAAGCAGTACTGAAGTAGACCATTCTTCTGGCCAAAAGCCGGTTTTCCAAATTTTGTGACACAACCCGTGCAAGATTTTTTGCCAAGAGCCTGTAAGAGCTCTGCTGATATTCTGTACATCCTACGGCTTTACCTTCTCTTAATTTGTCAATTGCGACATTCACCACTAACAGTATATCCTAACCACTAACAGTATTGTTCATCTAACAGTATATCCAGTTCCGCCTCATAATTCCCCAGGTGTCCACAAATAGCATTCGGGTCAGCATACAGATTCCCACAGTAATCTTTCTGGGCCGATGCATTGTGTAGTTCTGTATTCATACAATCATGTTGATCTTTAATTTGCCAATGTCGGGGTTTGAACTCGTGAGTGCTAGAACGTATCTTCTTGAACAGGTCTTTGAAGTTATTGGGATCAGAGTAATTCTGAATTTCTATACGAAATTTCATCAGATATTTATTTTTATCTCTGCGCGTAGCACCTTGTATCTCCCAATTGGTAGAGTTCCAGATCTATACAATTATCAAGACCGTGGGATTTGAGATTCCGTTGATAACCAAGACTATCCAATATTTTGGTCTTCTTGCTTTTTCTATTAAAGTTTTAATTAGAGACTTTCACAACCTGCCATATAGCTTCAGTATTTTTTGTTTGAAATTCTTCGAGCTAAGGTTCGATTTTGCGAATGACGTTAAAAACTGTAGCCTGGCCAGCCCAGCTCTGAAACAGAGCAGTCTTTTTATTAATTTTAAATTTTCCTCTAAACTCACAAATCAGCAGTTGATCGCTTCCATAATCTGAGAAAAACGTTTTCGCTGTTTTTACAGAGGATTTCCATCTGCTTAGTCAAGATGTAATCTATTTGATTCCTCGTGTGTCCATCAGGTGATCTCCAGGTGTATAATCTACGTTTGTAATTATCAGACATCGAGTTGGTACAATACATGAGCGAAAAGTGCTAAAAATTGAGTTTGATTGTTAATGTGACAAAGGTCTTAGAAAAAATAACGAAATGCTTAAAGACACCGAAGAAATGTATTCGCCGACATTCTATGAATGTCTAGCACATGACAGCATAAAGTGAGAGATGCGAGCAAATATTTGAATTACAATTAGCTGGCAGAACTGTAGAGAAATAGTGGCTTTCGTAAAAAGTAAAACGGGACGACAGCACAATACACAATATGGAATACTAAGAAATGCCAACAGTGATAGTGGTCGGCCTTGAGGAAATGATTGAAGGAAAAGTAGGGGTGGTCCGGAAGCAAAAAGATATATTCATGAGAAAAATTCATAATAAACGGGATCTAGAGGCAAACTTCTTATTTATTAAGTAAACCAAAATATCTCACAAGCATATTGGATCACAGAACTCATGAGAACTATTGGAGATAAAGGAGCATAAAGTTACGCACTACCATAAATAATTCAAGATGTTTAGAACTAAACTAGTGGTAGGAAAGAAAATAAAACACGATGTTTCATAAGAATTGTTATTTTTATAAATGATATTTACAGTGTACAATTGCCTCATTGTTTTTGCTTTGTTTTAAATAACATATAATAATCGCTCCACTGGGGTTATCATAAAAAAATTTACACGTTTTTTTCATTTGATGTCGCAAATATATATAAAAAGGTTACATCGTTTAGTTGAAGTACCAGTGGTCAAGTTAGTCTATGAAAATAACCAAACGTACCCGTTTCTTATATAAATTATTAATAAATTTAGTTTGTACATATTTATTGATATTTTCAATTAATGGAATGTATTTCTAGAGCAAATACATGATACAAAATAATTTGGTTATTTTCACAACTAAAGAAATATTTACATCGATATTAATGCAATAAAAAGAAAATGCTGACATATCTTCAGTTATTGGGTCCCTTATTTGTTTTCCGTCTCAATATTTTACACGGGCATTTTACAATAAAATGTACACACGAAGTACTTTATTGTATAAAAATATATATCTTTTGTACTCTATTCATATAGTGGACACATATTCATTATATACGATTTTATATCAATAATTACATCATCATGTTTTGAGTCTTTACACTATTGCAAACTTTGCATTTAGGCATCTTTTTATAATAAAACCTATTTACAATAAATGGAAGCACAATATGACATCAGCTACATATTCACGCTCATACACTAGAACAGTCGAGAGCAAATAATTTAAATGTGATATGTCAACATTTAACTCAAAAATCATACTTGTGCTATGAATTTCCACAATTTTCTTTAATATGTGAGATCTAGAATTGAGACTTAATTGTTGATTCATATTTTGAATAATTACTAAATTATCTAATAGTTCGATGTTAAATATATGTAAATATTTTGCCAGTCAGTCAAAAAATTAAAAGTCTTCAATTCTTAATAGTGGTCGGTAGAATTCCAAACAAAATCTAACCAAAACACGTTATTGATCAAACAATTATTGATCAAAGCACGTTATAGAAAATAATATTGAAGAACAATCCAGATTTGTCACAATAACTCATGATGAAACTTAAGAACAGAAACTACAATAAATTATTACATTGACAATTCTTAATTAATAATACAAATCATTATTTTAACTTAAAATGAAGTCAAATGATGAAATACAATTTTTCTCAACAAAATGTATTTGATGTTAAATCAAAACGTTGTTTTTGTTAACATCAAATTTTAAAATGGGTCATAAGCTTTCTACGATGAAAATTACGAATCAAAATAACTTATTACAACGTGTATTGCAATTATTTTGAATACAAAGAAGTTTGTTTTCATCACCTTTTAGAAGATAGTATTAGCCGCCGACCTATGTATTCAATTGTTTGAGTTACAATAATGCGTTCAGGCAATATGCCAGAAAAAACGTCACTGATGGTGGTCATTCGACTGAACGAAGAAATAATCTGACACACGCATTGTTTAGTAGACAATCATTAACCTCGTAGGCTATGAACCGATTAATGAACGAGCAAAGTCTTTGAACCTTTAAACGAAGCCCTCTACCTTAAACATCATGGTAATATATGCTCCCACTCATGATGCTGATGACGAAGAGATCAAGGAATTATATCGAACTGTCGGTGGCAATAAATAAAATACCTAGTAAAGAAGCCTTGTTGTTAATGGGTGATGTCAAGACAAAAATCGGTTCCACTGCCAAGGATGATCATATTTAGTACTGGGGACGTTTGGTATAAGAGCAAGGAACGACCGAGGAGAACGGCTCATCCAATTTTGCATCGACAAAACGCTCGCAATTACCAACTCGATGTGTGAGAATCATAAACTTAGATTATACACCTGGAGATCTGCTGATGGACACACGAGGAATCAAATAAATTAAATCTTGATTAAGAAGAGATGGAAATCCTTAATAAAAAAAGGCGAAAACCTTACCGTCTTCAGATTGTGGAAGAAATCATCAACTCTGCTGATGTGTGACTTTACAAGAAAACTTAAAATTTGTAGGCGAAGACAAACAAAAAGACTGCCCAGTCTCAGCGCTGACCAGGCTACAGATTTAATTATAACGTCATTCGCAAAATCAAACCTCAGCTCGAAGAACTTCAAACAAAAAATATTAAAGCTATATGGCATACTATGAAAAATGGTCTAGTCATAACTTTAAAACAAACACCTCAAGGAGACCAAAATACTGTTACGACAACGCTGGTTATCAACGGAAACAATAAACCTCATTCGGGAATAAAGGAACATCAAATCCCGGGGTCTCGACAGCTCTAGACTTTAAATCGGGAGATACCAGCAGCTACGTGTAGGTACAAAAATAAATATCTGATGAACGTTTGTATAGAAATTCAGAGTTACTCTGCTACCAATAACTCCAAAAACCTGTTCAAGAATATACGTTCTATCTTCCAGGAGTTTAAACTCCGAATTGGGCAATTAAAGATGAACATGATTCTTTGAATGCAGAACTAGATCAAATTGCATCGGTGTGTAAAGATTACTGTGGCAATCTGTATTCTGTAATTACTATGGCCAGAGGATGCTATTTATGAGGAGGAACCGGATATACTGTTACATGAGGTGGAAGTCGCAATTGATAAATTGAGAGAAGGTAAAGCAGTATGAATCGACAGAATATTAGCAGAGGTCTTGCAGGCTCTTGACGAAAAGGGACAGAAAATCTTGCACACAGTATGTCACAAGATTTGGGAAAAACAGGCTTATAGCCAGAGGACTTGTCAACTTCAGTATTGCTTTTTCTACTTAAGGGTCAGGAACAGTCTGCGGAAACTACCGTCTGATAGCCCCGATATCACATTTCAGCAAGATTGTGTTGTACATTCTTCAAGCATGACTACAAGCCTTCCTGTAACATCAAATAGCTCCAGAACAATCCGGAATTGTGCAAGGACTGGGTACTCGAGAACAAATTTTGAATGCGAGACAGCTTATAGAAAAGGCCCGAGAATACTCGGTACAGATGTATTTGTGCTTCATCAATTACGAGAAGCGTGTGACGTTCGTTGGCCCAGGCTATGGACTACCTTAGCAGAATGTGGAGTACCATGTTATCTTATCACTCTCGTCAAACGCCTGTACAAGACTTAGCAGGCGGTGTTTAAAATCAATTACACGTCCGAATAATGTCGCATTTGGAAAGGCGTTCGTCAAGGATGCGTATTTTCACCTCTAGGTTACAGCATCTATAGCAAAGTAGTGATGCGGCGCACTTTACAGAACTGGAACGGAGGAGAGGCACTCTTTGCAAACCTTCGATTTGCAGATGATACTCTTCCGATAGCTAACAGGTTCTTTAAAGAATGGAAGACGTAAGCCGAGTCATGCCGAGTCAAGCCGAGCAACAATTCAAAAGTCATCATATTAGAGCGAGATATCGAAAATCAAAGGCAACCTACAAAAATAAGGAACTTTGGAGTCGTCGAAAAATTTGTGTATTTGGGCTCCATGCTCTACAAGTCCGGCTCTTGCGAAGTGGAAATAAAACGGCGAATTGAATTTGCCCACTCGTCCATGATAAAGCTAACACGAATCTGGAAAGATCGAAATATCACTAGGAAAATGAAGACCAGCCTTGTAAATGCCGTAGTTTTTCTGTTTTTTCGTACGAGCATTTTTTCGTCAGAGTGTCTGGGTACGAGCTTCAGACACCTAGGTACTCCGTTCCAACGACAGTAGAAAAATAGATGCGTTTGAAATGTGGGTCTGGCGCAGGATACTGCGAATTCCCTGGAACAAATATTATCCATCTTAAATGAGGTCAAACCCGTACAATGATTGTCATCGATGACATACAGACGAATTTTGAAACGGGGCCGATCCCGAACTCGGTGAGGATATTATTTCTAACAGAAACAAGTTTCACTAAAACAGCGCGCCAAGCGAACAATCGGCAGACGTCAACCTCCAACGCAGTCACCACATGTCGGTCACGATGTTGGACGAAGAAGAAGATTAACCTCAGAAGACATGTGTTAAAAGTAATCTGTTTAGATAAATCAACGATACTAAGAATCAGAACTGAAGCAAAAAAAATGTCAGCAGCCGAAGTATTTAAAAGATCAAGAAATCCAAGCTAATGAAGAATCTTAAAGTCTATAAAAAACACGAACAGAAAAGAAACCTCAGAAACGATAAAACACAAATTCGTGACTGTTGATAACAATCATGTAGTTAGAACCAATATTTTCAGGCCCGCACAAATCAAATATCACAAGAGTCTAAAGATCATATTTTTAATACCTTGTTTGACACGTGTACAATTAATTATGTTCATAAAGATTTATTATGAAAAGGTTAATGTTATCTTTTGGCCCTAGTACAGTACTACCTATCATAATAGGTTTTATACATCGACTGATTTACAGGCACCATTCAAAAAGAAGATGTTTGATCACGACAAAAAACGAAGAGAGAGAGAGAGAGAGATTCATAATGTTATGAACGAAAATGCTGCCAACTAATTCAGAGGTAGTAGACGTTTGTAATGGAATTTAAGAAGTTTGGAGGCTATTCTCCCATCCTTTGAACTGGGATGAGCGGTCCCTCTTAAAGAAGTACATCATAAAAAAGAACTATCTGCACGAAGCCGTAAGTCAATGAGAGTCCGCCTTACACTATACCTTCGTGGCAGTATTAGTAAGGACTGAATAATACCAAAGCCTCATCTATTATTCGTAAAATCCACGTCTTTTTAAGAAGACTAAGATCACGAAAAGTAAACTGAAATGAAAGCATATGAGACAAGACAGTTCTTCTCTGAGTGTATATACGAAAAATTTCCTTCTTCAGTAGCGTTATTTGCTAGAGAAAAATCTTCCATTAAAACCTCTCTTCGGTTTTGACCAATGTTCCCGGTGATCCATTAGGCTTAGAAAATGATTTAGTGGGCAAATTTATCTTGATCAAAATAAAATGTTTACTTCCTAAACCACGACGTAATTTCTACAATGATACTGAATTCACATAAAAACAAACGGTACTGAATTAACCCTCTGAGATTTCTAGAAAGATTATTTCGATATTCTTAATCAGTTTTAATGGGTAAATCTTCCATTAAAATCTCTTGAATAATACTATAGCTAATCCGATAGGCTTAGAAAATGATTTAAAGCGCAAATTTATTTTCATCTAAATAAAATCTTTACCCCCTAATTCCACTCCATTTCTCCTACCACCGTACCAAGACGTAATTTCGACAATGGTACTGAATTTACATAAAAACAAATGATACTGAATTAACCTTCAGAGATATTCCAATATCCTTAATAGTTTAAGGATGATTGAAAAAACATGGGACCAAATTCTTTAAAGAGAATGGCTTTAGTGTGATGCAATATTTCGCCTGAACAGATACCTGAAAAGGTCTTTGTTGGATGGGGTAGTCTTTACTATTTTCATCATTCATGAAATGAGACCTGGGTAAATCAACAATTACTAGACGATTTGGCAACTCAGCAGGCAAAGTTTTAGTAACTGCATAGGCAGTAAAAGAAAGAAATATCAGAAGAAACGTCTCCATGGAGAGAAAAGGGAAATCTAGATGGATTCACACTATTCAAATCATTTCGTCGAAAATCTAAGAAGTTGTTAAAAATTGGGACCTTAATAAATCCATAGTTAACACGTATTTATTCAACGATAAAGTTTTCGAATATTTTATAATAATCAAGAAAGAACGGCAACATCAAAGTTGTTAGAATGATGGCTCTCAACAACAAATAGTGACCCCAAACTCTAGACAAGGAGATATAAAACACCAGAAAAAAAATATCTGATATTATCTTAAAAAAAAAACATCCCTAATCAAAAATCCCTTCTCTTTCTAATGCTCTTAGGTGCTGTAGTGTCATTTTTAACGAGATAATACGTTGTATTTCTTTTTATTTATATTTCAAATATGATAATTACCTGTTACTTAGGGGTATTTAGGAACCTAAATTAGAAATTTTGAAATTGAGTTGGAATAGAATTTTTACTTCCAAATAATTACAAGGTACTATTGTATAAGCGAAGACTAATATTGTGTTCACTTCTCAACTAATTCGGAGACTAATATTGAAATTTGATATTTCCGTCAAACTGTCATTTGTCCCAAATTCTTAAATTTCTGCCACATTTCTCGTATGAAAATATCTCACATTTCCGCAAAATTTTCATATATGTTCACTTCTCGCATAAATAAATCTCATATTTCCGACAAATTCCCTTCATTTCGCCAGATTATAATGTATATTCTCTTCTCACATTAATAAATCTTACAATTCCGTTAAATTCTAAAGTGTTCTCGTATTCCATAACTCTTACATGTGTTCACTTCCCGTAAAAAATTCACGTTTCCGCCAAATTCTGCATGAATACTAGCAACGATCAATTTTTAATCATATAATTGCCATGTAGTTTGACTGCAGTAAATAACTTGTTTTGTACGTCGTTTAAAAAGCACGATATATCAAAATTAATGTAAAATAAATATTCTCGGACTTCAATTAAAAACTTTCAAATGTAATAAAAAATAAGACAGCTTAGCAAACTTAACTTCAAAATATACACAAAAAAGTGATCATTGACTTGAGAAATCAACTAGTTATAAATACTATTAAGACAATAATAAATAATAGAACGTTCTATACATTAAACATTTTATATATATGAAAAAATCAACAAACCTATATATACATAAACAAATGAAATCACCAGGTATCTAACAATTGGTCAAAAAATTTGTCAACTATGACATTCATGGCATTTATAAATAAGTTCATTCGAACAACCGACTTTGTACAAACACCCTGTATTGCCGGCACCCTTATAAAAACATCTAATTAGCACGCGGAAGAAAGTTTTTGTTTTCGGTACTTTGTAAACAGCGTATCATTTTAGAAATTATGTTTACAAAAACTCTAATAATAAATAAGTTTTTATTCTCTAAAACAGAAGTATATTTTCGAAAAAAAAATATTTATAATTTAACTTGTATAAAAAAAAAATGCGTCCAATAACATCAAAAAAATCAGTTGCCAGTAACCGTTCGGATTTCCGCTTAGTTTCCGTCAAATAAATTAAAACAAAAAACTTTAATCATAATTCACGTGGAATCATCACCGTCATCGCGTAATGTCCGTTTGTGGGCGTTACCGCTCAACACTGCATCAGAAACGCTCAAGGACCGCGTATCGGATGTTGTTAATTGATTGTTCGTTTGAGATGATACTGGCGCCGGTCCAGTTGTTGAATTAGGAGTATTGACTGATTCTTTAGAAATTGTGCTACTTGAATGTGTACGATTTCCGGATGATAATGTATTGCTATATAGAGAACAAGCAACTGTTGTAGGGATTGTACTGGATGGTATAGTTGAAGATGAACCTAAACAATAAAAATGACAAAACTTTGATTAAACTAATGCAATCGAATAGTTTTATTTATTATCATTTAGTTCATCAATAGTACAAATATTCATTACAAAAATCGTGGTACAAGCATTGATTTTACAAACCTAAACAGAATATTGACGAGTTGCTTATAATAATACCAAACGAATCATAAAAGAATTAACACGACTAAAGGCTACAAGAAAACAAGCCCCACCGTGTGTGATGATACAGGTCATATTTATCTAACTGATTTAGAAAATGTAATAAATCATTGGTATCGCAAAAATTTCATGCTCTAGAAATTACATTGGCGTTTATGAGACTGCGCTTAAAAACCTTTAAACCTCCAGATCTATTAATCATGTGATATTTTGATTATTTGAAGTTGCTGCCAACGTTGCGTTCAGATATGTGCAAAAGTCAGGTATCTCAAAATCTCTCAATGTGGCGAGACATTTCCGTGGGATGGGTTCAAGAAATTTGTTATCTAGGTAAGAGTGATCTCTCAGAGACCCCGATTGGTATTAACTTTAAATTTTCAAGATTTATTTATTTTTAAGTTGTTAGGCTAATAAAAAATATTTTTTTACTTCCACTTAAAATGAATTGTCGAGGAAAATCCTTTGACACAACAGGAACACAAAAAAGTTGCAAATACCTGGAGCTCTGATTGAAGAGATTATGAGAGCGATTAAGATCCGAATGACAGTGATCCAAGACAATATCTTGAAAACTGTCTGAAACGTAGAACAATTTAGAAATTAACAGTGAGGAAGAACCTGATACAGAACTTATGAAAACAGAATTTGAAAGTTGTCCAAAATATAGCGCGAAAAACGACGAAGAAATGTAATAAATGCACATCCCGCATTGATAAAGTATAGTGAAGATGCTACTTCATTCTTAGATTTCTTTAATTCGTTGGCAACAATAAAAATGGAAGATGAACATCCAAATAACATTAAAAAATTGGAAAACACTTCAAAAGAATGAAATATATAGCTTTATGGGAGTACTTTTGAAAGCAGGTGCAGAAAAGAGTCCATCAATGTGGTCTATTCGACGCTCGTTTTTTACCGCTACTATGCCAACAAGTAGATTTGAAGAGTTATCATTGTTTATTCGACTTGATGATAAAATAAATAAAACTATTCGTAAGGAGCAGGTTAAACTAACTGCGATAAAGAAGCTATGTAATACGTTTGTAGGTAGTTATGTAAAGGCCTTTGACCCTTAAGAATATATGACAATTAATGAGCAATTAGTATGCTTCATAGGAAAATGCGCGTTTAGGCAATACATAAAGTCCAAACCAGTTCGATATGATATCAATATTTGGACAACAGTGATATTAAAATCTCATATCTGTGCAACCTTCAAGTTTACAATGGAAAAATGCCAGGTGGTGTAGTAGAACAAAGCCAAGGCTAACGTGCAGTGAAAGATTTGGTGGAAACCAGTGATGGAGGCAAAACATTACAACAAATAACTTTTTTAGACGCGACCCCTGGCACAATATGTAATAACTAAAAATCTGACTCTTCTTGAGACAGTTGAAACTAACGTGCCGACCAACAGCAGCAGAATCTTCAATGGTTGCATTCATCCAAGATTTGACGATGGTTTCTTACAATCCTAAGAAAAACTGAATGGAACATGTTCTTTCCAGTCAACACCATAATGATCTAGTTTGTCCAGAGAAGAAAAACAAGCCCTACATGATACTAGACTGCAATAAATCAAGATTGTGTAGAAAAACTGATGAGCAAATATTCTTGTTGCAGGAAACGCGTATGTGTGTAATTTGTGGTAAAAACCCAAATTAGAAAAAAAATGTTGGTCGGGTAGACGTTCTATCTTGCTACAGTTAGGAGACCATCTTACTCGCAATTAGTGATTGCAATACCGGTATTTCGTGCTATTTAAGAATTCCGAAATACCGGTATTTACTCAGGTAAAATATCGGTATTTTCGGTGTTAACTATAACTAATAAAATAAACAATCAAATAGTAGGAAAGATAAAAATATTTGTTTTATAGATAAATAAATACTTTCGGATACATTCTAAATTCCCTCGCCAGTGTTTAATGGTCGCTTGTATATATCGCGGTGCCACAAAACAGCGTAAAGACAGCATAAAGAAACGTAACACGTAATCTTCTTGTCTATATTATATATTCCAATAGTATATGACCTAACCTCACATTTAATCTTGTAGTGAACGTGTGAGTAGTGTTTTGAATACTTGGATATTTTTAAGTTGGGGAGCTAATTTTTCACAAAAAAAGTATTGTACTTTATTGTTCAAAATATTTATACTTGTAATTGTAACGTATATTTTTCTGATTTTTTATTCACCAATAATGAATAATAATGGCTTCAAAGAACATAAAAAATTTGCCAATCTGCCAAAAATCTTCGGTTTGGCTTTACTATTTATATGATGAAAAAAATATGCTGGCAAGAAGCAAAACATGTTCAAGGATTAATAAAGTTTTTGGGGGAAGTACAAGCGGACTACATACACATTTGAGAACACAACAGAATATTAATTTATTGAAAAGAAAAGAATCTGAGCTAAATTCAACGAATACAAATTATAACTCATGTAAAAATGATACTACTAAACCAAAAATTTCACAATTTACAGATTTTTTTAATAAAAAAAAAAATGATTCGATGAAGTTTTATCTTGAATGACAGCTGTATTAGATGGTTTGCCGCTCAGAGTGTTTTGTACTTCAGTTGAATTGAGTCATTAATTGCAAGAGGTTTCAAAAATATACCAAAATCTGTTAATACTATAAAAACAACAGTTATAAACTGCAGTAAGTGCTCGGGATTTGAAAAAAGAATTAACAGAACTAAAATTAAATGGTACAGAACTAAAATTAAATGGTACTAAGTTTAGTCTCACATTTGATGAATGGACAAGTGTACGAAATAGACGTTATTTACATATAAAGCTACACTCATAAGAAAATTTGAAGCATTGGACCCACATATGTCTCGGGAAGTATGCCAGCTGAAAAATGTGTAGAAATAGTTAATTGCAATTGGATGAACACGGATTATCCCTAAAAGAAGATATTGTATGCATAACTACTGATGGAGTAACGGTTATGAAAAAAGTTGGGAAGTTCATTGATGTAAACCAGCAATTATTCTCATTGCATTCGGTTTGGAGTAATCAGTGTGCTATATCAACAAAATCAAGAGCGGAAAAAGCAGAATACTCTGGATTTAGAAATTTCTATTTCTGACTTCGTAGAGTGACAATGAAGAAAATAATAATACAATTGTTGAAAGTACATTATGTGGATATGATTAAGAAGATAGTAGTAACGAGGGCGAAATATTAACTTACCAAGAATTGCTTCCTATAGACTTTAATTTACAAATTAACTTTCCTATAATAAATTCGATTTAATATCTAAAACTGTATCAACTCTGTTTCCAATAAAGCTGGCCGTGGGGGCATTAGGTCGGAAGGATTCCAAGTTATTAACAGCAAATGCAACAATAAATTTTATGTTTCAATCACTTGAGCAAGACACATCAATATCTGAGGAATTATATGGTATATTGAAAATACGACTAGAAGAAAGGCATATGAAACTAGAAAATGTTTTAAGGTATTGACATAATTATAACGACTTTAAAAAAGAAAACAAAAAAGAATAAAACTCATCAACGACCAGCCCAAACCCCTAGACTTAGAAACTTGAAAATTTCTCAATGAGGCTTCTCCTCATGACGTAAGCACCAACTAAGAGGGATTTTTTCGAAATTCGACCCCAATGGGGGTTAAAGTTTTAGGCTATTTCGGAAACGGTTAAACGTAGAAGCTTGAAATTCAGCTGAAAGACTCTCTTTTAAAATCTATTCGACACGTGTAAGACGGAATTTTGATTTTCAGTTTTTGAAGGGTTAAAAAGTGAAGTCGATGATTTATAAAACAAAAACTAAAATCACCGTATCTCAGAAACCAATTAGCTTAAGAAGTTGCAATCTGGCAAGAATATTCTTCGTTAAAATACATTACTAAGATGTAAGATGAAATTTTTATTTTCAGCTTTTGAAGAGTTAAAGCGGGGGTCTTATTAAACAAGAATCAAAATAACCCTTTTTCGGAGCTTAGGAAGTTGAAACTTGGCAAGAATATTTATTCTTTGTTAAAATCCATTAGATAAGCGCAAGACAAAATTTTGATATTCAGCTCTTGAAGGGGTAAGGAGGGGCGGGCAGGTCGTATTGAGCAAAAATGAAATAAAACCGTATTTCAGAAACCAATTAACTTAGGAAGTTGCAATTTGGCAAAAATATTCTTGCGAACAGCAGAGCACATCAACTTCTACGCTGTTCAACCGATCGCCATAAAAATTGATATACCTGGCCGCAGTAGGCCGCGTCAATACGGACAACAGAGCTGTCGTTGATATGATATACGTTAATGCGTTGATATTTACAAATATCGTTGATATTTCTAAAGCTGCAACGAGACTTGCTAGGTAGCAAAAAAAATTGCCACAAACAATAATACAAAAAGAACACAAATAATTTCTGGAATTTCATCATTCAAAAAATTCCTAAAACCAGTATTACGTTTTTAAAAATACCGAATACCGGTATTATATTTTTGGTCCGGTATTATATTTTTGGTCCTAGAGTATTTCACAAGCTCTGGATCGAGAAAATAACCAAAGTATTGATGTACTAAAAAATACGAAAGTATCGATGTACTAAAATCCGCAGTTTGCCGGGATTTCGAATTCCACAGGATCAAATTCCTACACTGTACAATACGTTTTGTAACCGATTGAAGACAATAGTTCGGACAGAGTGATCAAAAATATCTAACGGTATCCGTAATTGTCGTTATTTTTTTACATTTTTTACTTTAAGATCAATAAACAAAATTGCAACAATTTAGATGTAAAAGATTCATTGCAGATACTATTGTAATTTTCAATGTTTTTCCAACCTATTTTGCCATAATTTGTGACAAAACTATTTTACACAAACATGAATTTACCAAATATTATGTTTATAATATTCTGCGCATCAAGTATTGTAATAATAACGATTTATTCATGTCTTTAAAATACATTTTACATATTAAGAATTTCGGGGATTCCGCCTGGGAAAGATTGGCATACTTATATTACGATTGAATGCAAAAAGCATGTAAAAAGTGTACTGAATATGGCTTGTACATGTAAAACAGTCTCAGTAAGATAAAAACAAGATAGGAAAGCATTAATATTAATAAATGGTCTGACAATGAAATTAATACTAACCTAACAACTCCACCCTATATCTATTATAGGCCACATAGGGTCTCCTCTGGATTTCGCCCGTACACACAACTAATCGCGTCCGATTAGGAACTACGCCATCCGAATACCCCATGAACCAATCCGCGCAATGCTTTGCTTCCGAGTCGGTTACATGATTGGATGACCAACGTTTGCACCATGCTCGAAATCTTGCCGATTTTCGTCGTGTTATAGAAGGATGCGTCTATAAAATTTAGAGGATGTCATCGTTTTTAAAAGTCACTTACCAATTATTTGTAAATAGTTACGTAATTATCAACAAATAGTAATTAATTGCAATAAATGCTTCAAATAACAAAAGTGTAGCAAACGATCGTTTGTAAACATACGTTATTTATAAACGATAGTTTGTTTATAATTTTGTTATTCAAAATATTCAGCTGAACTTTATAGAAATCATTGCTATATTGGTAAATGACTTTCCTGAAACCGGATGAAATATTACTGTATTCAAAATTTTGAATGTTCTTTAAAATGAGATACCAATGTACTGCATTCTTATAATTTTTCAAATAAAATTAAAGAAATTAATTATGTACCTGTCTCGCTTTCGTTAAGGCACTTCGTTTGTACAGGAAACTATCTTTATTTACAACAAAAGTGACACGACCATAATCAACACCCATCGCGGCGTCCATTTGGGTCGATGGTCCGCTACCAAATCGGCATTGCGTATCGTCCATGAAATCATAGGCGCTCGTATCAGTTCGATCACGTTCGAGCGGCCTTCGTCGGTCCAATTTGCGTTCTAATTCCTCATAAGACGATGAGAAAAGTCTCTCTTCATTACTTTGTCTTGAAGATACTAATAAAATTGAAATATTTAAATAATGAAGTCTGTAAATATTCGTCGATTGCCTTATTTAAATATTAACCTATTATTTTATGCCTCATCAGATACCAACCCTATTCGGCCGGTGGGCTGGATTGATGGTGCGCGTGGGCTGGTGTTGACCAGCGACCCGTAGTTTATGGACCCTCGTCTTAGAGAACCTTGTGAGAGAACGTCTTAGAGTAAATATTCAGCATTGAAACCATTACTACCATTTTGAATTGCCGGCCAAACATTCAGAATTTTCGTGTAGCATAAGAGCTTATATGTGATTCATTAGAGTTAAGACCGAGATTTGACCTAGCACATCAAAATACTTCATTTGGTCTCTCAACGCTGAATTGTGTAGTGAAAATATATAATTATTCGATTAGTAATTATTGGTGTTACGATGCCGAATAATACTCGCGCAATTGGCATTGCTACGATGAATATTTCTATATATAATCTTACGATACTGTACTTGCTCGTACAGAACTCTCTCTGTACAAACTAGTAGTGATGTATCACAATTTATGCTATTGATACATAATATTGTATGATATTAAGAACGTAAATAGTTAAATAAGAATAATTATTTCATAGAAGCCAATTTTTAAATATTTAAAAATATATTTCAGTATGTATTCAAATTACTCCAAGAAACAGTGAGCAAGGAATAATAAAAACATTATTAGTTTTGCTTCACAGGCGATTAAATTCGATTAACAGTCTCCTCATCGCAATGGCACTTGCTAACTATTATGTATTGTAGCAATTAAGGCCTTCGGGAAGTAAGCTCGTTTGGTATCACATGCAACTCCAAAAGACGTTCCAAACGAAAAAACTGCCTTGGTTTTATTAAATGAAAAGAGAAAATCATGTAGATACGCATCGTAGTTTAAAGCAACTATCATTGTTATTTTTAACATAGGCCAAATAAGCGAAATACTCGCTATTCGGTACAAACTTTTCATATTAGAATTACTTATTATATCTTAGCCGATAAGCTTCGTATCTCTAAATATTTTTCGTTTGAAACTTAATTAACGCCTTTCCAATTAGAATGATCGGATCTAGCAAATATTTCTCATTGAAGTTAGCAACCTATCTAAATATTTCGAGTTTTAATTAACCATTTCGAATGTAGCAAATATTTTGCGTTCAGTCATTCTATGGACTCTCAATACCATTCTAGTTATCATCCAAAAACAAATTCTAGGCCCAATACTTGTAATTTTTTCATTGATCGAATAGTCCCCCTTTTTGTTGAACCAACACAAGAAGCATTCGGTAACTCTTGATTATCATGAATCTCTAGAAGCTGTTTCTCTACCAAATTTTAAGGGGTTTGCTTGACGCAGTCATCTATATTGTAGACATTTATCATTTTAATAAAAATAATCAACGTTAATTATAGAATAGTTTACTAACATTCATCAATATTTCCATTGGCCGTCTTCCTCAATCGCTTGTCCCTCTCCGATCGCGTTTCTTCGGAATCGGGTTCTTCATCCTCATCATCATCATCTATGTCATCCAATTCATCGTCATCGTCTGAAGTACGACCGTTGTTCCGTCGCCTGGGCTGGTGGGGTTTAAGTCCTGCTGAGATCGAAGAGCTCGTTATTTCAGCTGTACTAGAGCTTGACGCTCCTCTTTCGCTTACTTGTTCATGTTTTATTGAAAGAACATTCCCAATACTGGAAGGAGTACCAGAAGTTGTAGGGACTGATGATCCAATGAGACCTCTCCGCCTAGATACTGTAAAATATTTAAATTAAAGCAAGGGAAATCTCCTGTTATATGTATATAAATTCGTAATATATTTTGTAATATTGCTACTTACTTGTGTCTCTTCTAAACATCCTTAAATTTCTATTTAGGTACAAAGGTGACGTTGGCTTAAACTCTATACTAGATATAGTTCTCCCAGGATCCACGTAAGCATCTTTATAAGCAGTCCATTTTTGAACAGCGTTCTCTTCCTTACACTGTTTCTTTCCATCTGAAGAACCACTACCAGGCGAACTATTTGATGACGTTTTCGAATTTTTCATTACATCTCTTTGCGATGCTTCTTCCGCAATGTCTTGATTCGTTGAATTATCAGCTCCTTTCATCGATTGACTGTTTTCTCCCCTTCCGCCGCCCTTATCACTTGCCGTTCCGCCTCCACCTAATAAATATGATTAAATAAAATGCTCTTGTCCAGTTTAATATAATATCAAAATGAAAATCATCGGTAGTTGGACATCAGATTTTAGCTATATAACAATAGCCGTATTGTTGAATAATGTGATTTATTCGGTGCGAACAATACGGCTATTGTTATATTAGCCGTTATAAGCGCATTTTATTTAATTATGCTTAAAATACGGTGTAATAGTGGCTTCTTTGAATCTTCAAAGAAAGCTGTCTCCA
>WYDF02153370.1:0-22511 GCA_009867245.2 Adranes taylori
GTCAATACAAGTTTATTATATAGCTTGCATTGAACTAGTTCGATCATTCACTTCATATCAAGAATGTACTACGCGTTGTTTAAAGTAATATTATTATATACAATAAATTATTACATCTTAACAAGGCATGTAATATTTATAACAATTGACATGAAATTTAAGACTAATATAACAATTTAATATAAGGCAATGAACTCTATATTAAACTGAAATATGTACTGGAATAATTCCACGCCAATATAACGATTACAATTTTTGAACGTTTCGATTTCATATTTTCTTTGCAAAGCTTCCAGATGTTTTCGTTTCCGGACAATTTTTAATAAGCCGTACGATTTTCACGCTTACGGTTCTATGACGCCAACTTCTATGGATTGTTGGTTCTACATTTTCACTACCAAAATTCGCATATAAAAGGTCAACATAATCGAAGGGACGCAATTTAGGAATTGTGCTTTTCGTTAGTGAGGCATAATTTGTAACTAAACTGATTTAATCTATCTTTTACTCAGCGAGCTCTTATCGCGGCCGTAAGACTGGTTTATTTTAAATAAGCGCCAAAATTAATATTAACTGAATTATCTTTACATCAACTATCAAATCAAATCTACAATAAATATATAAAATTATATACATCATCCGTAAACCGTAACGGCATTCGTAACATTTTTATAACTTTTCGTCATTTAACGTGTCTTCAGTGGAGAAAAGAGGGGGTCGCTGCCCAAATAAGTTGGAAGAGCACGCCGATCGCGCGAAATCAAGGAGAATGTCAATTAAACAACCCCAAAGCGATTCATCAAACTACGTCGTCCACGGACACCGCTCCTTTCGATAGATTTACCCATGTCAATTTCACCGTCAAGCCAATAAGAAGATTTGTCTCCAACACCTGGTTTGCTAATCCCTTCAACAGCTCCAAGCGACCCGTAAAGACCATCCGCCTCCACAGATACTACTTTGACGACAGCGAATAAAATTCGAAATATTCATTATCATCACGCAAGAACGCATTTCACATCTTCGATTCTACTAAGCGGATGGACAATAAGCCCTTCAACAATTACCTTCAATAATAAACAGACGTTTGGAGGATCTATCCTAACCAGAATCGCCATCCGTATATTCATATATTGATGGGCCGTATGATAAGTTTCATTCTTGGCCATTCTCAGGACCGAAGAACAATTTTAGCAAATCATTTTATACCTAGATCACTACTCTTATCGCTACATTTTTGCGTTCTTCAATGGAATGGTATGAATCCTCATAACAATTTAATTTTAATTTGCTTCAAAAAGTTAGTAACCCTAATTGACTTCATTGAATAGATACGACTTCACCCAAATCTGTAGCCGCTTGTAAATAATGATAATTGATTAAAAAAACCTTTTTAAAAATAAATGAATAATTAAGTTGCATTTGTTACTTGTTGAAATTAGCTTATTGATAAGTAAAACTAGATTAATTTGCTGAAATGTTTTACTGATTTTATTATATAAAAATATGACAAATACTTCTTTTTTAGAAGTTCATCAAGCTCGTGGAGAAAGATGTGAGCACAAAAACAACGTTTACTATAATACTCAAATATAATTTAAAATTTGAACAATTCTAAAGAAAAAATTGAAAACAAAAAATAATTTTAAGTTCAGAAGAAAAATCCGGAACAAGTTGGTCATGAAAAATTTCGTATTTGTTAATAGCTCGTCAAGATATATGTTTTGATCTTAAAATAATTATTTTCTGTATCAACAAAATAATAAATTTTTAAACATAGTATTTCATTGTGCATTTGTTACAATCTGAAATGACATGTCACATTCAAACGACATACAAAGGTTATTGATAGAGCATGACTTAAACAATTTAAACGAATTGTTTTGATGATAGTTGACGAAATAATATCTTTATGATAACTGAACAGCTAAATATTAATTTTGAATTTAATGTAATTAATAGAAAAGGAACAAAATATGTCCTTTCAGTTTTCTTCTCCTCTCCTAGAGTTTGATATTTCTTACACTGTTCAACTTGATTGAACAACAAGTAATGTCAGTCAATTAAAATCGCAAGTGTTACGCACATATGAATGTTTTCCAATAAATATCGATATGTGTGCTGTATAAACAAATAATTACTTCTTCCCACTTCTGAGTATCATGTGTGAGCATTATGTGTTACAAAGAAATAAGAACACCGGTATGGTGATTATACAAAGAAAACACTAACAAATCTACGATCCTGCTTTAATAGAAGTAAGAATTCTGTAATATAGTGACAACACAAATGTATTTAAATATATTGTAGACTATATCTAGAAAACGTTTGAAATTAAACTTTTGACATTGAATATCATCTAGATGTTTATTAGACTAAATAAAAATATATACGCTGTTAATAAAATGGATTGTAACGTAAACACAGAAACGTTAATGTATTTCAAAATTGATCTGTTAACGCTATTATTCCTATACTGAAAACATTAATATAAAATTGCACTGAAAATGCAGATAGTCATATATCGAAACGTCCATATTTAGTTGTAATATTATTTATAGTATACCGTTTTTGTGGGAGATTGTGGGAGAAAATGGGAATAGATGGAAGAATTAAACGGATGATATGAAGAATGTTTGATGGAACGTAAATTAGAGCGAGCGTAGGAGAGAATGTATCAGGACGGAGAATGTATCAGAAATCTTTTGTTTTTGTATTTAGTTTATGTTACATATATGAATTGAATTGATATTATGTGAATTTTTCGTAGTTAGTTTGTATAATATAAGTGAATAGAATTGCTTTTATTTTGAATTTAAATTATTGTAAAAGGAATTGTAAATTTTTTGTATGCCAATAAAGGTTGATAAGATAAACCGTTTTTGATATAAGTGTGCACACAACTCGGCATGTCTATAATAGACGGGTGATAACAACACGTGTTCGGGCTTAAACGAAAACAAACACGTGTAACCGGTGTTTACATTATTTATCAACGCACATAACGGCCATATAATTTCAATATGTTATATTGGATCAATCAATATTATGGCAACGATATACGAAGTTCTACGAACAATGAGCAGAAATCTGTCCGAGAATCGATATCTAAGCATTCACGAATATTATAATACATATAATACATTCTATCAAATAAGTAATCGGAATGGTGAATACTTAGAACCTTACGCCCCTAAGCATTCACCAATACTTTAATACATTTTATTAAATAAGTAATCGGATGCGTTGAGCCTTACTGAGTAAACAATATCCAGCTCCCATGAATTCCCTCTATGTGAATTCCGTAAATATACTATTTTATTTACTATTTTATTCTACACTGTTTTATACAACTATTTTATACACGCCACTTTCCACTTTCATTATGAAATTTGACAATGAATAGGGCTTGCTGGATGCTTCGCGGTGCATACTTGAGAAAGCTAATGAATGGTTCTCTATGAATGGATTGTGCATGAATACTAATAAAACACAGCAAAGGACATTTACTTCCAACCACAATTGTAACAACATAAATCCGGATTTTATCAAATTACTTGGTATCTCTATTGATAGTCACCTTAAATGTAATATACATGGCCTTCAGTTGCGTAAAATGGTTATAAGTATATTTTTTCTGCGTAGTTTATATGAATCAGTATCAAGTCATGTAATAGCTTAACATTAGCTTAACATGGTCTTTGCAACTCTCATATGCTGTATGGGCTTCTCATTTGGGACAGATCTAGTTCATTGTGAACCATATTTAGGCTGCAACGGAGAACTATTCGGATCATTGCTGGACTGTCATACATGGATGATTGTAGGCACGCATTTACCCGGATGAATATTTTAACGTTTCCTTCTATGTATATTTTTATTTCTCTGTCTCTGACATATGTTAAAAATAATTCGAAAAATTATGATGTTATTGATCACATTTATGAGACTCGAAGCAAATTAGATATTAACACTCCAATAAAACGCCTTACTAAAAGTGAATATAATTTTAATTTTATTGGTGTTAGATTTTTTAATAAATTACCTCGTATTGTGTTTCGGTGTCGCTGCTTAAATCTAAAACTAAACAATTCTTAATCAATAAGTCACTTTATTCTTATGATGAGTTTTTGTCCTGTACTTCTTCAGGTACGGATTTTGTTTAAGCTTGACTTTTACTGATACACATGTTTATACTATGTGTTGTCATTACTTGTTTATATCTGTATTCTTTTTATTCTATAGCTTTTTAATATATTTTAGCAATATTATTGACGAATGTAAACACTTTGTGTCGTAGCACCATAAATTATTTTATTTTATTTTTATATATGTGTATACCCGTCTTTGAAATATTACGTTTAATTGACAGTGAAGGATTTTGTAACATACTGAGTTTACTAACCTTATTTACATTTTATGTGCTCCAATAATAATAGAGAATAGTTAGGATTATAATTATTATGATCAGATAATACTTGAAGATGCTAAATTAATCAGTAAGCTACAATAATTTGGTATATAATCAGTTAATAATTGAAGCTACCAAATTAATAAATAACTAACCGAGGAAAGTTTGTTATAAGATATTTACTTTTATTTATATTGTGCAATGATTTTCTCGTAGCAGTGTAGGTATCTTTATACGTTTACCGTCTTATACCCATTTCTGGCAGTGTCTCAGCTCATTTTCCAAGCATCCGCTATTCAACATTAAGAACATGAAGCGTGTCTAAGCTTTCTTAGGCTCTTGGGTTCGTTGCTCGATTGCAACGAGGTTGTTTTATTAAATATTAAACACTTTCACGAGAGAACTTACAACCGTTGACTAGCACATCTTTCAAGATTCTCTTCAAGATTCTGTTTCAAGATCAACCATAGATTGGAATTATGTACCAGTCATTTCCAATATTGCTGTACGAATTTTTATATACGTTTCTTATTTATCGCATATTTATATTTTACTAGGCAACTAAAAGATTGTCTATATATAATGGAAAAACGGGAAGGATCCTATAAAGGCGCTCCTATGAAAATGTCAGCTCCTCCGACAGGATTGTGACAGACTCTCATTCGCGACGCTTGCTAACGGAGAGTCCTAGCGACTGTCACAGATGGCGCAAACAAATACCTTAATTATTACTTATTAAAGAATATAACAGCCTTCGGAAATATGAATCATCGGGTGCCAGGTCAGTTTAACATGAGAACGCACACTGGAACCTGATCTTGTTGTTCCTCCGGTCCTCAGAGGCTTACTGAGGGCACAGGTAGATAGATATGTACTTTTATTGGCATACACTTACAGATTTACATACAATACATGGTAACAATATACAATATATACAAGATTATAAAATCATTACAAGCATAAGTACATAAGCAATTAAATATTCCTTTAACAAAACAAAGAAAAAGCCTTAGCAACAAATAAAATAAAAAACAATCATAAATTCTTTAGTAAAAAGAAGAAATACAAACAAAAAAAATATATAAAAATTTTTAAAATCATATATATATATATATATATATATATATATATACATATAAAATACGAAATCTATTTTTCATTATAAATAAAAATGTTATTGTCACTGTTGTCTCAAAAAGATTAGTATTTGCAAGATTGATCTGTCACAAATTTTCGAAAAAAGAGAATCAAGAGCGGCCACAGGTCGCGTAAAATTGGGTAGCACAGCTATTCGCGCCATAGGTATATGGGAAGTCGAACTAAAAAAATCTTGGAGAGTATTCTGTTCTTGGAGAGTACTCTGTTCTATGAAATTACCTGAATAATGAGTTAAGATCAGCCGAAGACTGCGACAAAGCGGGCACCAAAGAAAAGTTCTTGGTTGGAAACTTCCCATAAGTGATTCACAAGGCCCACTGGAAGTCAGCAGCGACCGTAGGCCGCATTAAATTGGACAGTAAAGCTATGGGCAAATGAGTAGGTGAATTCATGAGTAATCGATTTGAAAAGTTCTTGGAACTTATACCCTGTTAGAAACTTCCTAAAAAGTGAGCCAAGACCGGCCGAAGGCCGCGACAAAGCGGACAACAAAGAAAAGTGCTTGGTTATAAATTTCCCAAAAGTAAATCAAGTACACTCGCAGACCTCAAGTCAGACAACGGAGCTGTCCGCGCCGGAGTCAAGTACGGGGACTGGGTGATTCATGGGTTAGCAAATTCGTGCTTAGTCAAATTCAAAAGTTCAAGGTAGTCTAGCGTGCAACGCACGCTGGCTTCTCGGTTAGAAATTTTTCAAAAGAGACTCAAAAGCGGACTGCAGAGCGCCGTACGCAAATATGGGGACCGAGAAATTAATGAGTTAGCGAATTTGTGCATAGGCAAGTTGAAAAGTTCACGGCAGTCTGGCGTGCAAAGGCAGACTGTTAGAAATTTTACAAAACTACCCGCTTTGCATGCCACAATGGTCTCTTAGCAATTACCCGAAAAATAAGTTAGGAGCGGCTAAACACGGGGATCGGGGGATTCACAAAAGGGCGATTTATAGGGTACACTAGTGTTTGTATTCAGTAATCTAATAACTCCAATTGAAACCATCCGTGATTCAAAGCTTCGTTCCAAACTTAACATGATTAACTAACACCAAACCTTTATAATGGCAGTAAAAGGATAAAGCACACTCTGAAAACTTTTATAGATTTAACAGTAAACAATTTAACAACTATTTCGTCACGAAATTTAAAAATACAAAGATAATAAAGCATAATACAATAAAAGTGGTCTCTTGTATACCAATTAATTCTATGTTAAACGTATGTATGTTCCTCGCACAGTATAATAATATAACGTGCGCACACACCTGATTGAAGTTCCGAGCAAACCGTATTGAAGTGAAGCTTGTCGTTAACTGGCTCTGTGTAACTTGATATTACTAAAGCACCACTATAGGAACATAAATTTGAATCGGTGGAACTGTGAGACTTTAGCAAATATGCAATGAACTTACTCACATATAATACTGGATTTTAATCTGTAAACGTACGTGTCAAATAAGATTGGAATTAGTGGTGATCTTAAATATCGATCTTTTTGTCACATTTGGGTTTAGGTTTATATGATCCCTATTTTATACGATTAATTTGCTAACTTCTAATGTATTCTCATCTAATTACCTATTAACCCTACTCTAACAATTACTGACGCCATATTTGATATTTGTCTAATCGACTTTGTTTTTTACACAATATGCTTTCCTTACATATTATGTAATCACCAAACAAATCTATGCCTATTGATACAGCGATTCACCATACTCTATGCTCTTTGTCGATTCTATAACCAGTCATCGTCGTGCACTGCTGTCTTAATTTAGCGTGTATGTAATTTAGCGTCATCGAGGTGTTTTTTTGCCGTCGGTGGAAATAATCATTTTCTTTCGATTCTCATTGAAATTCTAGATTTTACTAACATGTAACTGTTATGTAGTCAATGTTTTAAATTATGTTTCCTTCTATGAATTAAAGTTTAGCCTATACTCAAACTGTTAAATTACTTTTGAAATTTAGCAACAAATACGTGTGTCAACCAAAATGCACTAACAAAATGTTGCAACTTTATGTTATAATAATTTACTTTTGTTTTTTATTTTCAGGCAAATTTAACACATCTGGGTAGGAATGTTTTCGTTCCTGGCGTAGGACAGGGCATAGCAAAATGTCCGTATGATCCAGCCGATAATACAACAGCTGTGTGGGTGGAAAAAGGTAATCCTGGTGATTTAGCTGGATTGTATTCCGGAACAAATGCTGAATTTACAAAAGCCGATACGGTTATATTTCGGACAGATTTGTACAATCTTACAACGGGACGAAAAGAGTTTACGTTCAAAAGAACATTGAAGTATGACTCCAAATGGCTTGATAGTAAGTACATTTTTTTGTATTACAATACATTTTTATTGGTAAGTTTAAAAGTTTTAATCAATGCATCACACATTTGTAACATATTTGTTTCTACGATGGTTGTAGAAATTATATATTATTTCGACAGATACTTATTACTGAAAAACATACAATTTAATTTGAACGATATGGTTGATTCAGGGATCTGCAAACCAAATAAATATGACTAAAATTTATTTTTTTACTCCTTTATTTAGGTATAAAAATCTTTAACTAAAATTTATTTACTAATACCTTAATCAATAGTGCAGTATATATATATGTTTAATCTAGTCAATCTGTAGATCGACTAGCTTTATATAGAACGCAGAATAAGTTAAAGGTAGAGTATGTACAGAAGAGGAATGACGACGTATAATTAGCTATTTTCATTAGCTATTTTCAATTAACCATTGTATTGGCTACCAAGTATTTTAGAACCTACTTACGCGGACCTAAATTTTATATCTTACCGACCATATGGTATGGCTCATGAAACTAAAGCAGCCAAATTCTAAGTTAGTTCGTTGGAGATTAAACTTGGAAGAATTTGATTATGAAATTATATACAAAAAAGGTAATATAATACCAACGCAGATGCTCTTTCTGGAATTGAAGTTAATGCAATAGAAGATGAGCCTGACGATGATGTCGACTTCTGTTTAATTGAATTTATCGAAGATGTAATTTTTGTATACATTATTTATTCGCCCAGGGCAAGCTAATTTTAATAGTACGAGATCCTCGCGTGATATTGAAATTTTATTTGGACTTGGATAATTGAAACTAATTGATTAAATAGCGTGATGCTCTTGGATCACACTCAAAGTTTTAGCTCAAAATGCGTTCCCAAAACATTTTCAGCAGGCTTTTTATATTAGTCAAAAGGGTAGGAATTCTTCCTACCAAATCGAGAATCATAACGTATTTTGAGATAAGTGTACGATTTCATCTAGTGGTGTTGTTGAAAATATTTGCTATCAAACAATATGGATGTTTAATCTTTTTAATGGCTGGAAAGAAGTCCGGCATTAAGTACTTACTTATATTTTTTAACAAATATCCAATATCAATCTAGAGACGTTTCGCAATATCTTTGTTATGATATGTAGCATCCATCAAATTCCGTAGCCCAACGGAGAGAAATCAATTAGTTCCTTAAAACTAATCTTGAACGTATATTGGGAAACGTTGTGACTGTTACAAATAATAATAGTATTTGGTTCAAAATTTGGATCGGCTATTGAGTCGTCGTAATCAAAGTCTTCGAAACCAAACACATCATCAGCATCAATTCGTCTTGCACGCTTGGGTGTGGAGCTTATTGATGCCTCACAAATAGGAAAATTATCATCCAAGTCAGAGTCGCCTCCGATATCAGAATCTACAGCTTGCTCATCACTTATACTATCTATTAGTGCGCACACTTTGTAGGGGTCCATTAATTCTAAACCATTGAGTGAGAATTTACGCTCCATTATTGGCCTATAACGAAAGAGAGCACTTAATTTTCATGGATTGTATATATCCCGCTCAGCATTTTATGTTATGTTACAGTTGAATGACTATATCATATAAGTCGAAATTGTTAGAGATAAACTAATACTTTCACAGTATTCGGTATACATTTCTTCATAAACCCACCAATTATCGTAACTGATTTATCACGAAAACTTACGATAAAACTTCACTATGCAAGAAAACATCTAACACGTGATACCGACACTTCTTACTTTAAGCTCACACTGGTTGATATTTCGACCGCTTCTCCCATTTCTCACTAGAGAACCAGATAATTATACTCAATTATCTTGCGTATAATTAGAGCATTGAGTCTGTTTCATTCGGTTTTGATTGCCAGATCCGTACGTGACAAAATTGTCGATAGATACTTCTTTTTTCTCGGATCATGCTGATATTATTTGGGGGAAGTAGATGCCTATTTAGGATACCTAACTTTATACATGTAATTAGAATGCTTTCAGAAGCTGACTCCTGGATTAGATTTGTTATGGTGTTGACAACTAAGTCGATTTGAGCTGGGCTATCCATTTCGGTGTTGGATGGAGTGTTTTGTGCTAATTTTTGTTGAAAGTGTTGCCAGTTAGCATTTTGGAAATCACGAATTAGTATTCGTGTAGATGGGAGAGGTGGAGTTGAATTGAGTATATAAATTCGTTCGTATAAACAAGCATTTATACTAGTCTATCTGACTGTTTTAAACGAATGACTGTTTGACTGTTGAATGTGGCTTTTTCGTGCTCCTTCTTTCCATTTGGTGCTACCATATTAGTAACAAAATAGTCTTAAAAATTTTATGCGTTTATACATACTGGCTGGCTCACTTATTTCCTCATGTTAAATGTATATTATCTAGTTGTCTTTTTCCAAAAACTGTTATTAACCACGCGACATGTTTAATTATTATTTAATTAATTACAGTTTGATTGAAGTATTCAATTTATTATAATACATATATCTAAATATTTATATTAAATTCAGTTACCAGCCCGTAACAATATTCATTGAAGTACGATTTCATCGAAGAACGAGTGAAAGGTGTTGAGTACCATTGTTAAAGGTTTGCATATTAAATTAATGCAGGCTGATTTCATAATTTGTTCAAGTAGCTTAAAAATAATGATACAGAACAGGTGCTACCATAGCTGGTATTAGTACAAGCCTTAAGTAGCACTTTTGTTATCAGGCGTGTTATCATTGCGTTTATCAATACTTATTATGTAACTTCCTTTTAATACTGTTGTTTCGTAGTTGGATATAAAGGAATACTGATCAAAAATTTCTTTCGGTTTTATAATTAACCATTTGCTACCGAATATTTTTTGTTTTTACATTTTTTGATTGTGTGCTGTTGACAATTATTATAATTTTTCGAAAATTGTAGTAAGTTTACTTCACATGGTACTGGTAATTCATTGATTTGATTAATTTCTTCTATTCGGCATAAATAATTATTGGATTCTAAGTTCTTGACATTTTCCATTATATAGATTGTAATGTTTATTATTTTGGATACGGTATTTGGTTTTTGGTTTAATTATTTTGAAAGTTTCGCTCGGATGTTAGTAAATAGGAAAAGCGTATAGGTGGTAATAACTATAAGATCTCAAATCAATAATTGAAATTTCTAATATGAAAATTAATTTATTATCATCATAGTAACTATTTCTTCATAAAGCATTATGTTTTCTAATGTTATTTCGCATGTAAATTTACATTAAAGTTTTTGATTTTGATTAATTCATCTAATAATTCTGTGCTTTAAAATTGAAGGATGGAACGTTTTTAACTTCGCGAAAGTTATGGCTTCTACATAGTTTCAAAAATGTTTTTATGTGACAATATCTCAATAATAAATTGAAACATTATTGCTTCTATAGTACTGATTTCTTTCATGTAAATTTGAGCTGTTTCTGCTTTATCTAGACATTCTGCTAATAATTGCATATAATCATTTATTAGTTTTTGATTTCTACTCAAATACTTATATATAGAAACTTTGTCCGTCCGTCTGTCTGTCTGTCGTATTTGTGTCTAGAACGCTTTTGATTTTATATATTACTAATAGGTAACAAAGCAGCAGAGATCGGGTTTAGTCCATGCATTATACTTATAATGAGAATTTAATGATGAGTTCACTACTTTTAGAATAAAACATTCAGCTGTTCAAATATATTAAAAGGTTTATATATATATATATATATATATAGGTGTTCCATAATAAATTAACGGTAAATAATATATATCGTATATATAAGTTTATAACATTATTGTACTGTTATGCGTCATTTGCATTTAAATTCCCTGTAATAACTTTTAACGCGCTACCAAGAAAGTTGAATAAACCTCGTTTTTGTGTATTCCTTGAAATTGGTAAACTGAATTGTTCAATAACATAATAAGTTTTATTTAATTGATGGTAAAGAATTTTCTGACTATTTTATAACACAATATTATGTATGATTTTCATTTCGGACTTGAAAGAATATGAAATTTAGGTTGTCTCTTAAGGGCTGTATTGGGATAACTTTTATTAGTGTCCATTTGTATATTGTATTTTGTACAATGCCAAATTTATATACTAGCATTCCAGGATTTGTGATAACTTTTTGAAATTCTATTTATCCTGCCGTGTAGCTGATGGTTCAAATGATCCATCTGAAACATGGGAATGCTTTAAATTACGGTTTTTGTAAAGGTTTATCATCTTTTTGAATAGTCGCTACATGTTTGTCGTTTATGTTAATAACTTGGAAGGTCCTTCTAATCTAGGAGCACTTTCACTACGTTTATCGTTTTTAGCATAAACTTCTAATTGGTTATCAAATAATTGTTTGTCATCATGGTTGTTACCTTTGAGGATTAAATCTAATTTGTGTTTTCTGTCCTTTCTTTAACTTTGTCATAAAGAGTACTTACTTTTTGTTTGTGGTTGTCGAAGCAATCGTCGTGTGGAGCTTTTTGTTAGTCATTTATGTCAAAGATTTCTGTATTACATGAATGTCCTAAGATTAAATCCTGAATGAATGGAATGATTGTAAGCCATCACTGCAAAAGACATTAGTATGGATACTGATTCTCTAAGATGACTTTGTTTTAGGATTCTTATGTGTTCTAACGAACTTAAATGTAACCTTATTACGTCACTCCTTGAATTGGGATTTTTTGGAGTTGTATAATCAATTTTTATTTTATGAAGTTCCATAAATTGTTTGATTATATCTGTTAGAAATTCTATTCTACTATCTGTAAGTATTTGTTCTGGAACACCGTAAAATGAGAAATACTATATAAAAGCATTTGCAGTTTCTAAAGGGTTTTTACTATTTATTTGGATAACTTGACCTAATTTGTAAAATTTATCTATGATGGTGAGAAAATGTTGTGAGTCTACTGTGAAGATATCTGCATGTAAAATCTGAAAAGGTTTGGTTGGTGTTTCTGTTAACATAAAGGAATATGTCGAGGAGTTCGATCGTATTTAGCCCGTTTACATATTTCACATGAATTTATAAATTTAGCGATTTGGTCTCTCATATCAATGAAATAATATTTGTTAGAAAGGCTTCTCATTGTTTTAACAATTCCACTGTGATTTGTTTTACCTTCGTGATAATTTTTAATTACCTGGGCTATTTCGTCTTCTTCAGCGATAAAGATATGTCTTTGTGGACAGCTGATTATGATTGGAACATTTCTATTAAATATTTCAACGTATATTCTGTTAAAGTCTTCGTATAGTCTGAGTGTATCAAAATTAAAATAATAATTCTGCTGTGAATTCTTTTAGAAAGTTAATTATTTCTTGCCTGTTATTTGTTTTAGAAATTTGGACTAGATATATATTTTGATTACCTTCTTTTATATGTTTAACTGTTCTGGGATTATTAAATACTGAACTGATATAAAATTCATAAATGAAACAAAAGTATTCCTAGTATTTGGGAATACTTTTGTTTCATTTATGGAAATTAAGTCTCTAATATACTGGTACACTTAGACTATATGATACAAAATTGATTTGGGAATTTTTTATTGGCTGTCTTGGATATTTGTGTACCCTTCTCTAGTTCTGGATAAATTTACGAACGACCACTTTCTGTCATATTGTCATAAGTTGGCTTGATAAGGTCTTCAGTCTCAGGAATTATTTCTCCTCTGTTAGGTAGAGTTAAATGACTTGTACTTGGTTGAATGCTTATATTTTCTGGAATTAAAGGTTGTATTGGTTCTGGAAGTTATGTAGGTATAAAATTGAATTGAGGCTTTAATGGTGATAAAACTGTATATTGTTGTTACGGGTTTATTTCGTATGTTTGGGTACTTAAACCTCTGCTTAAATAGTGTAAGAGATTTTCTTCTGGATCGATGTTATTTAAAATTGAAATTAATTCGTCTTCTATTGCATTGATTTGAATTCTAGAAAGAGCGTCTGCGTTGGTATTATAGTGGGTTTTTTGTAAATAATCTCGTAATCAAATTCTGCAAATTTTAATTTCCATCTCATTAATTTAGAGTTGGGTTCTTTTAATTTCATAAGCCAAATTAAGGGTTTATGATCTGTATAAATGTAGAATTTACGTCCGTACAAATATGGTCTGAAGTACTTCTAGAAGTTATTTTTCAATTGTCGAGTATTTTGACTCGGCACCATTTAAAGTTCGTAAAGCGAAAGCTTCGGGCTTGTCACTACCTAAAGCATCTTGTCATCATACTGCGCCTAAAGCTACATTAGAAGCATCTGTTAGAATAAATGGTTTTTCGTAATCGTGATATTCTAAAATTGGATCGTTTAAAGGACGTTTCGACAGGTTTCGGAAGAATTCATGAATTAGGCGTAGTAGATGAACCGAGCATTTTTCTTTAAGCGTTTGGTTAAAGATTTTGTCCTCCAAAGTTTTTAATGAATTTTGTATAATACGTTTTTTGTATAATAACCTAAAAAGTGTTTTATTTCTTTTCATGTCTTTTGTATGGAATACTCTTTAATTGCATTTTTGTCATTGTTAGATTTTACACCGTATGAAGTAATAACGTGACCTAAATATATTACTTTTCTTTGAAAAAATTCACTATTATCTAACTGTATTTTTAAATTAGCTTGCCTTGGTCTCTCAAAAATTTCTCTAAGCCATTTTCTATGTTCAATAAGAATTCCCGTAAGAATATCGTCCATAACTCTCTGAAAAGTTACTGGAGCATTGTTTAAACCGAAGCGCATTCGACAATATTCTAAATGACCTGATTCTGTGCTAAAAGCTGTTTCTTCCCTGTCTTCGGGTGACATTTCGATCTGGTGATAATCGGGCGTAGTATAGTTCTGGGAACGTCCTAGTTGTCTAAAATTGAGGATATATCAGCTATGAGGTATTTATCAGCTTTGGTTTGAATATTTAAGCCTCTGAAATCTATACAAAGCCTATATTTAGGGATTCCACTCTGATTTAGTTTCTTGGGCACCACTATAAACGATCATTTACTTGTCTTTTAACTTCTTCTCCTTGTATCTGAGGTAAACGATATGATTTTCTGTTAACAGGATTTGGATTGAATGTTTGACCTAGTTGGTGACTGTTAAAGGTACACCTGGGAAATAAAACATGTCTTTGTACTCGAAATACTATTGTTCGACTGACATACGTTCTTCATTGTTAGTATAGTATAACCTTAAATTTTGTAAATTCTGAAATTGCATATTTTCTTACGTTGTCAAAATTAGGATTTATGTCTTCAGCCATTTTGTCATTATCTATATGATTTAATTTATTTTCAGTAATCAGTTCTAAAGTAGTAGGATAGTTAAGATTAAATTCTATATTATTCTCATTACTATTACAAATGGTTGTATAAGCAAAATTATTACTATATAACTTTACGAACGATTCTGGAATTTCTACGCCTAAAACAATTGTTTGTTTTGGTATAACACCAATTTAAGTTTTGCATATAACACGAATTTTAATTACTTTTTTTGATTTAGCTTCTACCTCTATTTTATATGATGAAATGTTTTGAAAAGTTTTAGAATTTGGATTTAGAAAATCTGTTTGATTAGGTAAATGTACAGGAATTTTTGCTGTATTCGTAATTAATAATTGATTTTTAAAATCTACTTTTGCATCTAGCTATTTTAGTAGATCGGATCCTATTAATCCTTGGTAATCATTATTTAAATTAAATATATAGAATTTATATTTAGTCTTACCTGTGTTGAAATTTCTGGGTAACGTGATGATTGCAATCTAGTCATGAAAAGTTGTTTCACATGAAACAACTTCACATGAATTCATGAACCGATTTCATAGTGAAGGATTCTTTTTGAATAAATTTAGAATAAAATTTGTGTTATATTTTCTTGTAAAATAGATTTCGTACTTTTTGTATCAATCATGAATTTATATTTATTTATATTTATTACGGGTTGTCGCATATGTTCAGAGAATCGTACAAATTTTGATTCTGTTCATTGGGTTGAATTTCTGTTTGTTGATGACACTGATATTCATTTGTTGGATAATTTTCATAACATACGTTAGGTGGATAATTTACAACAGGTTCTTGACTTGATTGTACAAAATCTGAATCATCTTCGGGAGGATATTCAGAATAAATTGTTTCATTGAATGGATTCATTTGATTTTCTGATAAATCAAGCGCATTCGATTGAATATGTTGTTGGTGGATTTTATTTTGTTGGACAGATCAGATTTCATTGTAGATATGTTCATTGGAATTGGTTTGTAACTTAACTTATAGTTAGGGTTTGGTTTGAACACGTTAGTTGTAGTTTGTGTTACATCAGTTACAAACGTTTGATATTAGGGATTATTAAACCTTAATGGATTTTGGTTTTCATTAGATATAGTTTGATTTCTTTGATTATTTAAATTTTGATTGTTACCAAAATAATTAGAATAACCAAAATTATTTTGTGGAATATTTCGTTGAAAATTTGGATAATTAAAAGTTCTTTGTTGATTAAAATTATTTCTAAATGGATTTGAGTTACATTTTTGTTATTATTAGGTGTTTAATAATTGTAATTGTTAGAGGCATAATTATTTCTAAAATTGTTCATAGGAAATGATAATGTTCTTGTATTTACAATATTTAATGAATTATTATTTTTTAAATTTTTTTGTGAAGTTTTTGGTAGAAACTTTTGTAAATATTTCATCTATCTTTCGTCATGTTGGAAGTTTTCTTCCTCCAGCACAATTGACATAGCCTCTTCAAGATGCTGGGGCATTTCATGCGAACGGCTAAAGCTAACTGACCAAACAAACCACGTAAAAATGTTTGGAGAGCCATTTTATCATATATACCAATTTTTACATTACGAATTTGCTCGTCAGCAATTGTTAATCGCAGTTTTGTTTCAAGAAGACTTCGATAGGGTTGAAATTTCATGCCAAACTGATAAGGAGTTTCTTTGTTGCCCTTGTTTTAAAGCCATTATGTCTCTAACTAAACAGTCTTCATTTCTCTGAGCAGCAAAGTACTGATCAACAGATGTTTTATTTTCTGCCAACTAGATATCTCATCTCCCTTAGAGTATATTAAGCTTTGAGCACTACTTGTAAGTTTACTAATAATATTTCTAAATACCTATTGGTTTCTAGGATTATTAGCATTTGTCGTAAGTAGTAGGAGACCGCGAATTCTACTACTGTCGAATCTAGAAAAGTATTTATAAAATTTTCTCAAGCTGCAATGAATAACGGTAATGTCAATTGCGTGCCATCAAAAAATGGGATTATATTGACATGGAAATTTTGAATATTCGCCTCATTATTTGTATTTGACATATTAAAATTTTTATCTGAATTAATTACAGTTAAATTACGATTATTTTCAAAATTTTCGTCACTACAAATGTTTTGATTAACCATCGTATTAATTAAATTACTAGTAGATTGATTACTAATGCTAGGAAAATTAAATGATAATACTTAGGACTTAATATTTTAATATTCTTACAATTATCTGACAATTCGTTAAGGGAGTCATCACTATCTTGATCAATTGGTAATTCGATTTCAGGTTCACAATCACTAGACATGTATAGCTAAGAAAATATAATATTTAAGGATCTGTAATAGTAAAGGACTGATAAACTTACATGAAGAATATGCTTATGGCTTGATGTGTCATGTCAGGCATTTTGTTGCTCGAACCAAATGTTTCGTCGCTCGGGTGTAGCACTTATTTACATTAATTATACTTGCTTTTAATTAGTTTTCTTCTTAAATATATTTACTTAATATTTAATTGCTAGTAGGTTCAATTTCTATGGTTAATTATTAAAATCGAACCTTAATTTTTTCTGGCTATTTTATACACCGTTTTAAGTCCAATTTAAAATCACATGCCTCGTCGCCAATTAAGATCTCACGCCAGTAGACCTTTATTTAAAAACATTTATTATTTCATTGAAAATTATTTTACAAATTAAAGATATTTGATTTTGTTTTACTTGTTTTATTTTCTTACTTACAATATTCATAAATGATTCTTAATACGTTTAAACTTTGCCAAAATAAAGCAGTTCGTTAATTACATTAATTAATTAATCAAGATCTATAATTTACGATCAAGTCTAAGCGATCGTTTTACTTGTTAATTATTTCTTAATTATTACACTCAGACTTATTAAACTCATTATGCAAGATTAACAATAACGGTTTATACTTTGTTTAATAATAAATTTGTTTAATATTACATTAAAATTAACTTATTTAAATCAAGGCCTCAAAATTAAGATGACTGCTTGATATATCTAAACTAAACTCTAGTAGTACATGGTATGCTAATTGCCTAATGACTAAAATGAAGTTTTCAGCGCAGAAGCCGTTTTTATATACCATGGCTGCTTCCCGCGGTCTAGCGCTGGTCACATAGGTGGTATTGTCAACTCGCGGACGTTTCTATGAAATAAGATGAACGGCTTATAATTAATTAACATGTAGAGATGGGCTTATAACTCAGAGGCGTATTATCCGTTGCATCTTTAATATAAAGTCTAGGGACACATCTATAAATATATTTATAGAGCATGAAATTTTAACTGCTTACTCTGTATACGTAATTGTTAATTTATATGCATATAAACGCAAATCAAATTGCGAAAAACAATAGTATACACTTGTATTCTACACGCATTCATAATCATTTGAGAATGATGAATATAAATTTGAGTTTATATAAAAAATCAGTTTTATATAATGGTTCCATAATTTACAATAAATTACCAACACAAGTTAAAATGTATACAAGTGTTTTTAACAAAATTATTAAACAAGGGTTAATTGATAAATGCCTATACAGTATGAACGATGTAAATGAAATTAGTTTTAATCATATTGGTAAACACCACGCCAATGGATAGAAGGTGATGAAACGAAATAAGATTTGCTGAGCCTGGTGTTATTCAAATTCGTAGATAGATGCAATGACAAGCTAGATATGGAAAGTGAAATTTTATTTATGTCAGTACCGAAGATTTATTTTTTATAAAGATTATTTCCTTTTTGCTTGTTTGTTTTGTTTTCTGTATATCATTTGTGTTTGTTTTTAATATGTTATATTAAGCGAATGTATTTTAATTACAAAGTAACTGAACTATGTAATTTTATCTTGTTGGTTTGACTAGTCTGTCCGTGTAATTCGCTGTGAGACAATAAAGATCTATCTATCATAGCTATCGCTGTGTTCTGTTCTATGCTTATTTATAGTCGGCCTGTTTCTGCCTATTTTGGCTTATTACCTATTATATAGTTTAACGTGAGTCTTTGCCATCGACGCTGATAGGTAGGGTATCAAATAATTTCGTCTTTACCAACCTTTATTAGTTAACTCATAAAGAGATCTTTATAGTGCGTGACAACCCGCACACACTGGACCGAAGTTTTACATCTACCCCTATAGATGTGCATGATAAATTATAGTCACCTTCCTCCTATAATTAGCGACCTCGTTTCGTGTGTTGCCTAGATTCAAGCAACAACGCAAACCATATTGTACCCGCTGGGGATCGAACCCGGGACTCTGCGGTGGAAGTCATATATCTTATCCACATCGCTACGGCGTCGGCTCTATCGCTGTGTGCGACGCAACATATTATAATAATATAATTCCCTGCTATTACTCACAAAGCACATGTATTTCTTTAAGCAGTAAATGCGTTTCTGTTTAATATCGGTTTGATCTTAAAATAGAGTTCCAAAATCTCATCCATGCATGTAATTTAATTCGTTACCTAAGGAGACTTTTATCTTTACTGTAATGTGTTTTGTTACAATAGGAGGGTCTTCTCTCTACAAACCTGAATTTATAATGACCTCATACTTTCTGTATGTATTGTAGACTGGAGATATACAGTCCGATTTGGTTTCTAGTATTTCATCCCTTATAATTTTAGGTCGATATTTTTCTAAATTCGGTCTAGTAATTTTTACCCGATGGAGTGCGGTTTCCGCCTCTACTTGTATGATCTATTCTAATCGCTGAATATCTAACAACACTTCAAGTGCCGCCGTGGGGGTCGTTTTCATTAGTTATGCAAAAGCCCCGTAGTTCTCTGTATGGAAGACAACTGTTGCCTTATCTTAGCCTGCACTGTCTTTTTCCGCCTCACCGATGGTCCACCACACAAGACATAAATAATTTGATTTTTTTACTTTCCACCCGAAATAATGTCTATGTATTGAAATCTTTTTGTTTCCAGAGTGAGTTTTAAAAGTTATTCGTTGAACAGTATAGTGTTTCTGCTATGAATGTTTAAGAAACAGGTTATGCATAAAAATCCTTTTCACATCGACTACATTGACTTATTTTAAAGAAAAATATTATATCTAAACATTTATGCATTTACTTAATGTCATGTGTAAGAAACGAAAGCTTGTTTCCCTCATTACGCTTATTAATTTAAATGTAGAAATTATTGAAGCACTAGATAAGCACATTTGCACGGAGCTCGTCTCAATATTCTCTCACATAGTGGTGTAAAATAGTTACATATATCTAGCTGAGATTACTAATGTATGAACATTACAATAAACTTGTGAGGTCAACATTAAAGTACGTTTAATAATTTATTTGCGTTAACTCGCAAGCTTATTTCGAACACAGATATTTGCACGTCTACTTGTTTCATCTCGAATTATTAAACATGTTAGTCGACTAAACATGTAAATTTAGTTTGTATATCTGACACTCACTTGACTCAATTTCATAATGCGTTCAAATTATTTAATCAACTACAGTTGCCATACTTACTACAGTTGCGTATACGCTATTCGTTTTAAATTTTAAGATTTTAAATTTCAAACTACTTTCAATTATTTGTAAGTTAAAGTAGTTAAAAGGTTTTTCAGAATTCTAGAAATCAAACCATTATGCATCACAAATTGTTTTTTTTTTAATTTTTTTTACACGACAAGAAGAAATTATTTATGTTTTGTAACAAATTCTCGTCAATATTTTCAATCGAACTAGGCATTCCACTAGGTTCCCAACTTTCTAAATTTCTGTACAATATATTTGTCATGACTCGTATGGGTCCAAAATCAATAGTTTTAAGTCATCTACCTACATCCTACAGCAGCGGTTCCGAATCTTTTTTTATTGGCGTACCCCCTTTTGTCAAGTTATTTACTTAGTCAGTCTACCCCTCATATTCGAATGATACTCAGAACTAGGTAATCGTGATACCAGTTTTACGTCTTGCAACAATGAAACCAATCTCATTTATGATATTGATTAATCTTAATATCTTGAACTTAAGAAGTAAATTTAATTACAATGCAGAAAAATACAAGTCTTTTATTTCGCTGGTAGTGTGATTCTTGTCCTTGTTATAGTGTCAAATTAGTTGAATTTTAATTTCCTAGCCGTATGATGGTTTTTTAAAAGTTTTATTAACGAAATTATAATAAAACTTTAAACATTCAATTTATTTGAATTTAATTTATAACTTTCACAACTTAATTACAAGATACCTTACTAATGATATAATAACACAAGGTTTAGTTATTATTCCACATTTAATAAATAAATTTTAAACATTCAAATGATTAATATAACTTCTAGGTCAAGGTGAAGCGAGAAATATATTAAAAATACTATTTAAAATTACGCGTGAACAATCTACATAACTTCTTAATATAATATCAATTTCAATTCTATACAGCGGTCTGCTTTTGTATGTAAACTGTTATCCCCTGCGGTATCAACAGTGACATCAGTTTTCTAGAAGCTTTTCGAAACAATGAATAATTATATAGGCAACTTATAATAATATAAATGTATTGATGAATGCATAGCTCACGAAGTATCGATAATCTATATACAGGTACTGGCCGTGTTGTAAGTGAAGACCTATTTTGAGAGGTAGCATCGTGGGGATATTTACTCATATGAACGAGGGGTACTAAATCTTGTCGGGAATCTAATTAAAGAAAGTATTTTAAATTTATAAAATATAGTTTATATCAAAAACAATTTTTAGACATATTTGATGAATTAACGTCTGTTAATTATTAAAGTTCATTAAAGTAATCTAAAATAAATTAATCCTTTCGATCATCTCTTGCAGCAATTAATTAAGTGAATAAGCCTAGCCAAGAATGTCTAGCCTTTATAGCCTAGCCAAGAATGCCGGCCTATACGGTTCCCCCAGACCAGAGCTGCATAATAGTACTACTGTGAAATAGTAAGACTTGTTTCTTTGGAATGGAATGCAGCTGCTTCCTAATGAACGTCTGCTTGTAGGTCCTAAGAATTAATACGTTTTTCTAGAATGTACTGCAGTTGTAATTTCGTAGAATATAATTTATAAACTAAGTTAACCTGTTTGCATTCAGTTTATATTTCATTCAACCCTGTACGAGATCAATTGGAAGTGTTTCTACGTCATATTGCTATGCATGGTACAATTGTTTAGACTATAATTTAAAAGCTTTCGGGCCATCTTCAAACATACAGACTTATTTCATAGGGGTTCTATTGTTAGGGTGTTTTAGGTGATCATATTGGGGCTACTAAGGATTGGACTTTTAGTTTTAGTTGTTAAAGTATAGGGGA
>WYDF02153480.1:0-22511 GCA_009867245.2 Adranes taylori
ATTGGCGGCTTTGCAATTAAAAATGGATATATCGTTATATGAAAATCATGAAAATAATTATTTGGGAAACTGTAGATATTACATGTAGATATTTTAATATGTTTGTTCATTTGGTATGGCTGATGGTGATCATATTGTAACTAGGCAAAATGCACTCATTCCTGTTTAGTTTGATGTTACAAAGATTGACTTATAAATTAGGTAAGCAATACAAGACGGATAGACTTTGCGAAGAGTTGTTAAGATTAAACATGTTGTATGCTAGTTGAAAGTCAGGCAAATGGTAATAAATATTTAGACGTTTAGTCAAACTTCTATTCAGGAAATTAGGGATAAGTTAAAAAACAATTAAAACATCTTATTTACATATCAAGTAAGTTACAATTTTATCATGAGAGATGTAGAACAGCAATTCACTTTCCGACGTAAGAAACGAAATCAGTACTTATAATTTATAAGTGTTTACTTATAAATTATAAGTAAACGCGAAGAGTCTTTCTGATTTAATAATTTATAGCATCGCTATCAGTGAGAATCAATCTAATTAACAAATAATCGATTGGGAGCGCTAGCGCGCCATGCGAAGCGTTGTGTGTTATGTAATGGTGATAGTATTCATTCGTCAAGAATCAATTAGGGCTAACAGTAAATTCACCATAGCTAAAGACAATTTGTAGAGTAGGGTTCATATGTGATCGGAATAAAATACATTAGATAAATCTAATTGGTCATAAGAGGGGGAAAAGTAGTATGGAGAGCCATGTATTTTGAGAGGGAATTTAGTCACCTGGACATTGAAAAGCTTCCATATACTCCACATAAAGAGATTCGGGTAGTAGCTGAGCAGTAGATATGCCGTCTGATTTTTGAACATGAACTCCATGAATTTATTTGGATTAAAGTTATAATTAATTGATAAATAAAGTAATGAAAAATTCGTTTCGCAATTAGTAGAAACTGTGTATAGTTGTAGTACGATATAAGTTTGTGTAGAAACTACAAGAGAAACTGTAAGTAACTTTATTAATTATTACTTAGGAAATAAACCGTTAATGTATATACCCCATTTTGAGTAAAATATTATTATGCAATATTGGATTATAAGTAGCCTGTTATTTTCTTAAAAACGTATCAATAGATATTTTTATATAAGTTTAAATGACTCTTTCTTTTTACTAGCCCGAATTGTAGAGACAACGGTTATTGTTAAGAGTTGAGCATTACAATTAAATTGTTGAGGTTAATTAACTAAGATTAAATTGGAAGGGTCATTCAACGTTAACAGTGATAAAGTCTAGTGTTTTATTTTAAACTGTAGTAGGGGGCTACGGGATTATACTTACGAATATTGTGCTTCAATCATTAAATTAATAACTCATAGTAGCGGTAGCTAAAGTAAAGCAAGTATGCAACCAAAGTGCATTTTTCTGGAAGTAATTAACGATTCAAGAACCTAAGAGTGCGAGCGGAGACGCGCTAACCGAGGGCGTTGTTGTAGTGCGTACCTTGCTTTTCATTTGTATTGTTGTGTGTTAATTGCTTTCCATTTGCGCGCTGCGTGCTGGTGACATTGTCTTGTTTTTTCTGTGTTTGTGGTATTTAGTATATTCAGTATGTTAGTTGTTCAATTGTATAGAATGCTCATCTAACGATTTAACCTAACGATATTGGTAATCAATCAATAGTAAGTGAAAGCTTACTGTGCGATACCGTATAAGTATAAGTAAAGAAAGCATATCTGATTGAATTTCTATTAATCATGGCGATATCACATAGAAATAGTATGTTACAGTTAATACATTAGATGAATGCAATTGACTATAAGAAGGGGTAAAGTAGTGAGAGATATCGATCGTAATCTTGGTAGTAAATTTGCTAAGCAATATCAAAGAAAGCAATAAAAGACACACAGCTCTCACTAGAAGAAGCAGTCGTTCATAAGAAATTCTAAGTTGTAGCGTGAATTCTTGTCAGTCAGCGTTTTGAAAGCTAAATGAATTAACTTAAATTAAGTTATAATTTATTCCAAATTAAATCGTGGATAAATTATATTGTTCAATAAGTATCGTGAGTTAGATATGGCTCATAGTAGAGTACAGTGTTGGATAACAATTAAATAATTTTGTGAAAAATAAATTAAATTGATTAGGCAACAAACACATTTATTGAGATAAATTGTAATTAATAAGGTAGGGGTGTAATTTGTGAAGGTAAGTTTGTGATGGTAGGAACGACAGAACCCGTACGTAAAATAATTTTGTAATTAATTTGGGAATTTATGTGACGAAACTTGTTTATTAATAACCACGTAGTAATTGAATACAAATATTATTTTGATGAGGCGTTATTGATTTTGAATTTACGCATAATTATTGTTTATTTGCATAGAACATTAGCCAAGTCATCATTAATACAGTTAGTTGAATGTAAGCATCTATTTTAGTCAAACGGCCTTGACTAAGAAAGATGATTGGTAGATGTTAGAGCTGTGCAACACTGTTGTAGTTTGACTATAATTTTGACTGACTGAGTCAGATAAAATTCAATTCAGCGCTGGCAACTTTAACAATTAGTTGGAGGGAATCGTTACGTACCCCATTAAAACGATTCTCACTTGCCAGTTACGTTGTGCATAAAATAATTCTCCCATTTTAAGCGTGACAATGTCAATTTATCTACACTTTAGCCAGTTTACAAATCTGAAACATTTTTATCTGTTGGTGTTCCATTCCAATAAATAATATTCAGTCGAAATTAAGACAAGTAATGGATGTTAAAGGCTAATCGATTGGGAATAAACAAGTTGTAGGCGCACAATTTGTATTTCCAGATGATAGGTTTTCATCTCGTTCAACTGCAACAACTACAAGTAGTTCTGATTTATCACCATCTCCACTGCCACTTCCAAATAGGAATGTCTATAAAGTGAATACAAAACCAATGTTTCATTAGTTACATGGCGAGTATGCTCTATAAAATGAACGCGATCGAATTCATCACGTACCACAGAGAATAGAAAGGATTTGTCTTCCATGAGACCCACGATCTGGATGTTTTCATGCGGGTAGGCCGGAATATGCAAAACACACCACGTGCCGCTACAGATATGTAGAAGCGCTTCGATTCAATACCTTCTCAATTTAGAGCGCATAATCAACAAATGTCTTTGAAATATTGTAACGTGATAATTTCTCCAAGTTCCTATTTAGTTCGGTGTTGAGCATTAGACACACATAATGTAATGTAAATACTACAAGACAATTAGCTGCGATAAAATGTTTAACGGTGTAAATAAGATTTAAAGAAATGGACGGTGATTGGATCAACTGCCATAGATCCGTTTTATGAGCAAAATAGAGAAACAAATATTGGTTATTACTTATACCCTATGCTATTAAATTTTGTCTTAAATAAACTCAATAAGTACATAATAGAATTGAAACAGGTATAGAGCGTGTATTATCCTGAGAACAGGAAAATACGCGAACGGGCATAGCGTGCATTTGAGTTAGAACATGTGCAATAATCACCTTTGATTAGTTGATTATTGCACTTATACTTACACACCTAAGATTAGTATAGACACCTAAGTGGAATGTATTAGCAAAACGGAATTTACCATAAGAAGGGGAAAAAGTTCTACGAGAAATTTATGTAGCTAGGGTTTTGGCAAATCGAAAAAACGATTATAATCCCCTGTCATTGTACAGAGACCAATTTTTGTAGTTTAGAGGCTGAACCTATGCTGGTCAAAATTTTAAGAATATAATTATGAATTCATTCAAATTAAAATAATAATGATATAAAAATAAAGTAATGAATACATCAGAGTGTCGGTTTCAGTAACGGGGCAGAATTAATTAAATAGGCATGAGACCTAGAGTAATTATTAGTCACTATTTTGGTAATATATTAGATACTTCTTTTAAGCATGATTTTTACGAATAAAGCAAATTAAAATCGTTTGGTAACAAGTTTATTTATTGATCAATGTAATTCAAAATAAACCTAAATATATAAATAAGATTATTGTGCGTTAATCTAGAATAATAATGAAATCATGATGCTCAAAATAATGATGCTCAAAATAAAATTTGTGAGCAGCGGCCGAACTTGAAGTACCTTGTTTAGTATTTATTGGGATGTAAATGCAATTTTTGTTTGACTATTTGAACGCAGGAACAAGTATTGATTTATTTCATTAATTGTGAGGAGTTGCTTATTTTTTTTTTAATTTGAATGAACGAATATTTTATTTAACAAGAGACACAATTCAATCTGAACGATACGTCCATCTTAGCAATAGTACAGTCTAGTCATCTAGTGTTTATAATTAGAACGTTCCATATCAATAATTCAAATAATAACTTTATTAGTATTAGATAAATTGGAGCAAGTATTTAACCAAGTATAACACCAAGTGCATTTATTTAAAGTAATAACCGATCTTAGTATCGCTAAGGTGGGACCAGGGGAGAGCTACGTATCCATACAAAAATCCCAGACACAAATTTCGAATAAAAAAAAAGAGAAACATACGAACTAAAACCTTTTATTCTCGGAATAAAATATTATTTCTTGTGTATTATATTCATTAAATTCTCTATAAATTCTATAAATAACTATAAATTCTCTAAAAAAAGGACAACTGGTGATCCGATCATCCCTGTATTCCAGAAAATGCAGTTAGATACAAAAGATTGCGGACCTCTGATACGTTCCCTGATTAATATTTTTGATATGCTTTCTGATATGAACCCTGTGGAAATATAATACCTATTTAACAGAATTAAATCAAATACTTAATTGTTAAATGTGAAATAAATATTTTCCGATATAGTTCAAAATGTATATCTCGCAAAATATGGATTATACAATCTCATTTAACTTCACAATAACAAGAGAGGTTTAACTGTTTAACTGTTTAACAACTGAGCGAGTGTCTGATTGACAGAAATAAATGTTCAATTTGAAAGTATATTAAATTTATATTCTTATGACATTATAATTGAAATTCTGTGTTGTTGTGGTCTTGCTTCCATCAATACAGTTTTCCGGTTTATATAATCTCGTTGGTTCATTCTTTATTTTGTTTTATTTGCTATTTATATTGCTTTCCTTATCAATAGGCATATGACGTTTTCTATTACGCGTGTGTTGTGTGACCAAATATTACGACTGATGTATGTTCAAATATACAAACTAGAATGATATTGGATCGAATCTACCAGTGATTCAGTCCGAGGTCATCCCAATATGCATAATGATGGGGTAACAGAAGATATCATTTTACATGAATTAGAGGATAGAGGAAAAAGGTTCATGAATATATCATAAAGTTATATACTATATATAGGAATTGAATAGCAATATAGTAGTAGATAGGATAGCGCACGATAAAGAAGCGCTGTTTTAACTTATAGCAGTTTAAAAAAGATAGAACCTTATGTCTGATGCACTATATATTTTCTACAATATATTGCTCATGCAATGACTCAATTTATTTATTTTGATCTTTCGAATCGGGCTGAATTTTCAAATAGTCATCATTATATCGTTACGCTTAGTAATTGCATATGTAGGAGTAAAATATAAAACAACATATTTCGTAGAAGGCAAGCGTTAATTTTTATTATGATTATATGCTTGCTTAACTTTGCTTTTATTGGCTTAGTATTAATAACTCATTAGTGATTTTAATCGCGCTCTTTATTTTTGAGAGACACTTTTCTGTTTGATTCTAATTATAATAAAAAAAATTATGACGTCTTCTTTTCATGACAAAAACATTGCTCGGTATGAACTTGAATTTGAAGCTGGTGATGTTGCGGTGTCTGAGGAAAAGTAAGGAGCGTGTTGATGTTAATCACTGTCGCCAAAAATGCTCCGGAAGAGATGCGCGGCAATGTTCTTCTGGGGTTACTGGATATAACCATCCTTCACCCGGTGTCGGAGATGTCGCGGGGTGCTGTCGGAGGGAGTGGCGAAGCTGCTGGAGTCCAGGGATCGTTGGTTAGGCTCGACGGAGGATTCTGTGATGGCTCTGGCCCGGACATTTTGGTGTCAACATAGTATCGCGGTGTTCTCGGACAATGTTGGTTGATTGGTCTCTCGGGTGTGTTATTACGGCTACCTCCCTCTTCTTATGCTGGCGTCCTCCTTGCTTTCTCATTGAAGTCCTAGATGCACGGAGAGTGTTATGAAGTGTTCGAAGAGTGAGAGAATAGAATTGAATATTGAAGGATCGAAAGATTACTGCCGAAAGATTTAGAAGTGTACGTCTTGTTTAACGTATTTTTCTTGTTGTGAGAAGTTTATTGTTGAGATGGTGAATTTAATTTAAATTCAAAGCATAAATAAATGAGATTAACTGGTGGCGCAAAACTTTGTGGCTTATCAGAATGTTATTACTGATAGAACTGTGCTGCGAAAATGGTCACTGATGATCAAACAGAAACAAGACCAAAAATGCGTCTAATTGAAACCGGCCTGCGTATGGCTTTTTATATGAACTTGGAGATTTTTGGTGTCCGGCTTTGGCGGCGGTAGTTTTGGACGTTGCCACCGGTAACCAGTGAGGGCCTAGTCGAAATTTCTGCTAAAACCTTTAAGAAGGGAGACTTTTCCTTGAATCAGAAGCGTCCTTTCGTCCGTTACGAAGTTTAAAGAACAATATCGTATAATATCCCTACCGAGACTCTAAAATGGGAACTCTCCAATCAGATTTTGCGTACAACTGAACAAAAAAAATTATGACGTCTTCTTTTCATGACAAAAACATTGCTCGGTATGAACATGAATTTGAAGCTGGTGATGTTGCGGTGTCTGAGGAAAAGTAAGGAGCGTGTTGATGTTAATCACTGTCGCCAAAAATGCTCCGGAAGAGATGCGCGGCAATGTTCTTCTGGGGTTACTGGATATAACCATCCTTCACCCGGTGTCGGAGATGTCGCGGGGTGCTGTCGGAGGGAGTGGCGAAGCTGCTGGAGTCCAGGGATCGTTGGTTAGGCTCGACGGAGGATTCTGTGATGGCTCTGGCCCGGACATTTTGGTGTCAACATAGTATCGCGGTGTTCTCGGACAATGTTGGTTGATTGGTCTCTCGGGTGTGTTATTACGGCTACCTCCCTCTTCTTATGCTGGCGTCCTCCTTGCTTTCTCATTGAAGTCCTAGATGCACGGAGAGTGTTATGAAGTGTTCGAAGAGTGAGAGAATAGAATTGAATATTGAAGGATCGAAAGATTACTGCCGAAAGATTTAGAAGTGTACGTCTTGTTTAACGTATTTTTCTTGTTGTGAGAAGTTTATTGTTGAGATGGTGAATTTAATTTAAATTCAAAGCATAAATAAATGAGATTAACTGGTGGCGCAAAACTTTGTGGCTTATCAGAATGTTATTACTGATAGAACTGTGCTGCGAAAATGGTCACTGATGATCAAACAGAAACAAGACCAAAAATGCGTCTAATTGAAACCGGCCTGCGTATGGCTTTTTATATGAACTTGGAGATTTTTGGTGTCCGGCTTTGGCGGCGGTAGTTTTGGACGTTGCCACCGGTAACCAGTGAGGGCCTAGTCGAAATTTCTGCTAAAACCTTTAAGAAGGGAGACTTTTCCTTGAATCAGAAGCGTCCTTTCGTCCGTTACGAAGTTTAAAGAACAATATCGTATAATATCCCTACCGAGACTCTAAAATGGGAACTCTCCAATCAGATTTTGCGTACAACTGAACAACGAGCTACAACCCCCTTGTATTACGGACAACCATCAATCAAGGGAACGCTGGTGACAGTTTTTACGTGAAAAGCCGGCAACGTTCAAAACTACCGCCGTTACCACGCCGTAGTTACCACGTGCTTTTTTGTTTAGACCCAACATGCCCTTTTATTTACATCTGAGGCGACGGTAATCTTGAATTTCGCAACATTTAGGTTATATTGCATAATCTCTACCGGTATTGCGTCATACTCTGCCAAAACATAACCTTAAACAGTAAAATTGATTTAAAATGCAATCAATTTATTAAAATGCAAGTGTGTACCCGCCTTAATAACACCATCTCATATACTGCAGAGCGCGTTAATTATATATCAATCACATCCCTGTCTTTAACAATTTTATTTTTTATTCAACACCCTGTATATTTTATCTTCTGTACTGCTAACAACAACCAAAATTACGCCAGCGTCGTTGTTTTATCCAACTTAATTCAAATGTCATTCTATTCGGTGAAATATATTTTTATTAGTATCAACGCAAATTGTAGTGAATTGGTCATAGGTACTGCTCATATGCCACTGGATTCTCATGTTGAAGTTAAATCCACGATTTCACTCATTTGTCGTGGACTTTCACATGTTGCGACAACGATGCTCCTCATAAAGAAGATGCTGATGATCCCTTATAATAATGGGTGAAATGGCCATATATCTTAAACTGTTGTAATTGAAAGACATTTTAACACTTTTTTAAGGCATTTGTTGTAATTGAAAATTGTTTCTTGATGGTATTACGTACATATTAATTCAAACACTTCCTATCTCGATTGTTGAGATGGTCCAATGATGCCTTATTTCACCTACTTCGCACTTAGGGAGCTGCAATGCCGATATCAACAATAATAATAAAAAACATCAATTTCCAATATAATGTAATACAAGTATAATGTTGACTACATTCATAATTTAATAATTCATAAGACGAATTTTCATTTCTAACAAAAGGCCGGTTAGTGGGTTAGTGAGTAGAGTCGTGGACTTTCTAATAAAAAAAGTGCTGATCATACCTTATAATAATGGGTGAAATGGCCGTACAACACATTGACTGAATTAAAATGACCAGATATTGCTATCCTATCTGTTTTATCGACCATGCTTACCACTCCCCCTTTATAAGAGAGTCTACTCGTCTACGTTGCGGGCTCAGCGTTTCTGCAGACGATGCGTACCAGATCTGTCATTTCTTTTGCGTTTGGTCAAATTCTCGCCCTCGAGCTGCCTTTTGGCTATGAATGAAGAAAATACATCTCAAACTTCTTTTTCCTGAGCAATCCTAATGCCGATCAAAATGCTTCCTAGACGAACTTTTAAGGACCGTTTTCGGTGTTACAGAATTCGCAGGGTGTTCCTACGAATTATGTGTCATATTAAAAACAGTGTTCCACAATCTTTTTATTGCTATTGGTGTAGTACTCACAACGCTTAGATACTTTGCGACCAATGCAATAGAGATATGCTGCAAAGTAGTTATGCTTCGTTATTAGCCGATATGTCCATTTGACTTTCAGTAATCTGTCCAACTCTATTCTCCACCTTCCATATGACTCTGTGCATTCGTCTGTAGAAGTTGTTCCACGTAGGTGGCCTGAGCTCTTTCCAAAACTTCATTGCAGTCCAGTAGTTCTAGCTGTTACCAGCGCGTTCGTCTATACCGGTCTCGCATACAAGTCAGCAGACTCCATAACACTCAGCAGCGTCACTTTGATTTCTCAGTCACATTAATTTACGTGGGCTCCTAGATGCAATGATTTATCTAGCTATATGCCATATAGTGCGTAGCAATTACTATCTGATGCTTATAACTGTTCTTGTTTGTTGTCATTATTATTTTCCCATGGAAATTCCTATGTTTTCTTGTTTTGATTGCATGTTTTCTTTTGTAGTTGATGAATAATTAGCAAATTATCGATGAAATTCTGATAAAATTACAAAAAGCTGGCGTTAATTTATATATATAAAGAAAACTGCACTCACCTTCATTGGATGACGAAGCCTAAGAAGTAGAATTATTCTACAATCAAAAAGCGCTTAGTATGAATTTAATAGAATGTTTCTAGTTGGATGGAGGAAAGCCGAAACTTTAGAAATCCCCTTTCTTGCTTCATACAGTGCCGCAGTCTTATGACTTATTCAAGAGCTCACAAAAGATGCCTAGCTAAATGCTCTAAAAAGCCAATATAGCACAGGTACTTTGAAGGGTTACCTTACGCACGTCGCAATTAATGAATAATTTATTAATTAGAATCAGAATGTTGTTAAATAACTGAAATTTTAAATAGTGCGGAATTTTCATTTATGCATATATAATATAATGTATGACTTAGTGGCATACTTATTCATTTTTAAAGCCATTTTAAAATTTGAATTTCAAATATTTTAAACTTAAAAATTTTATATGTACAAAATAGTTTGTAGTAAATTCAGCAGTACGCCCAAAAACAACAAGAAATATACATACGAATTTGCGACTACCCAAACATAATTTGGGATTGACTACGAAGTTGACAAAAATGCTTCAGATTGTACATGCATGCAAAACATGCATACATTAAGCTGCATTCGATGGTTTGAGTGAGGTAATATGTACTACAAAATAAGAAAGGTAGCAAACAGGTACAAGGGGAGGTCAGCCTAGCCAAGAACGAGGAATGAGATCGAGTTTGCTAAGAAGTGGACAGAAATTTATTCCCTTAGTACGGTGGCAGAATAGACAGAATGGAATGAAGAGAAAACTATATAAATCTACTGAATCGCCTGAAGTATGTAACCAGGTTACACACAACCTACTGATATAGTGCCAAGAAGTTAGAAGCGCGCTAGAGGGTGTGAAAAACAATAAAACACCAGTCTCTGGTAACATTCCGGAAGAGTTAAATAAAGTTCTAATTGAGGTTCTAATTGAAAGGCTGATCCTTCTATACAACAGTTGCTTGGAGGTCATGATACACCCACGGAATGGAAAACAGCGAATAGTTCAGAGAATAAGAGGAACAAAGTAACGTTAGAGCCGGCGATCCTGTATTGACGGCATTTTCATGGCAAGAATGGTAAGAACCTTGTTTGGTTCCAAAACACGGATTGGTACATTTTGAGTCGACTTACAAAAGGCGTACAATACGATATCATTAAGTAAGTTATCGTCCACTATGCGACAAAATAAATACTTCTAAGAAGCAGGAGTTAGCTTAAATGAGGGAACAAGATATCTGAGGAAGTCGAAGTGTCTGAAGGTATAAGACAAAGATGTTCCATGTCACTTCGGTTTAAGATACAGTAGACCCGCGGTAATTCGGCCCCTGTCTTAATACAACATGCCAATATGTAATACATACCTATTTCGGCAAAGCGTCCTCAATGTATGATTGAATAGGTTGCCAGTTCTGATGCGGCATCGTAACTGTTCGCTGCATATAACATGTTGACTTGATTGTAGCATGGGCGTTCATGTATTGCTGTCGCATTGTAAAATTTCATAACGTTATAAATTATCTATCTTTATGTGTCGCAATGGCTTCGCAATCTCAAAAGTGGAAGCACAAAACATTAACTATTAAAGAAAGATGTGAGTTCAGGATCGCATAAGACGCAATGAAACTTTTAGTTGGTAAATGAGTACGGTGTAGGACGTTCCACAGTTATGATAGTATAAAGAGTCGCGAGAACATTCAAAAGTTCGTGTATACATTCAAAAGACTTCAAACTTCAAAAAAAAAAGGATCTCTGCGGTAGCCAGCCAACAAATCAATAAATTTAGTTTGCAGGTTTTCCCAAAGCCAATCTAATTTCCGTCCAAGCATCTTGTTTCCAATTTTTTTTGTAATAATTTATGTGTTTTGTATTTCATCCTGATATATTTGTTTTGTATACATTGAAGATCTAGTCTTCCGTCCACTGGTCCATTATTAATCCTTTTTTAAATAACTATTACAAAATTGCAGATATACAATAGAATACAAGATAACATAAATCTTATTTTTAAATTATAAATAATCAGTAAAATAATAATAAGTAATAATAATAACAACCTTTATTGGCATTTCTTACAAATAAACGTAATATAAAGGCAAAACAATATCATTAAACCAATATCTCCTAATAAACCAAATATCATTAATACACAACAAATTCCCCAAAAAACATAATTAAGTGGCAAGGATTATAATACAAATGTAAACTATTAAACAAAATCATTAAAATTAAATTCATAAAACAAAATTCATCAAAATTCGATATTGAGCACAAAAAGAATGCTTTTTCATAATTTCTTGCACCGCCCGTCCCCCGCCCCCCTACTAAAGAAATCAAAATTAAATATCATGTAAAATAACAAAAACAAAACCCTTCGAACTATTCTCCAAGGGAAAGTCAAAGTAAAGCTATGCGCTAGCCCCTAATTATCTTAAACCCTTTCATACTGCCTCCCGTCGTACTCCTTCCCTTTCCCTGACAACTATTTTTCCGCTATACCAGCCACCTAAATATCGAGCCCCTCCCTCCTTTCCATTTCATTTCTTGTCCTGCCCATTACCCTCATATCTCCCAATCCACCTTCTTCTCTTAACCTTTATATCCACCCTCTCTTAGTAACCTCAATATAGAACACTCCCTTTTACTTATAACCTTTACCACTTAGCAATGCCTCAATTCTCTCCTATCATTCTTTCCTCATTCGTCCACATCATCTTCACACAGTCCCTCATCCAATGCATCCAACTTTCTTCTTCAATTCCACACGCTCTACACATCCTCTCTTGCTTATACTTATAATTAAATCTACATCTTCTTATTCATTCCACTCAAATTTCTCAACATCGATTATTCTCTCAAGAATCTTATTCTCAAATCTCTCTCCATCTATGACTCTTTCACCGCATCTACTCATGGACCACCCATTCTTTCATACATTTTCTTTCTATTTTCTAACCACATGTTCTTACTTCACCTATTTTCCCTTTATCTCATTCCCTCTATATAAATTTCCTTCGCCAATCTCTGTTCCTCATCCAGCCATACTACTTTTCTCTCAAACTTCACCATCTTTTTAATACCTGGTGACCAGCATTTATTTCTCCCGGTATCTTCAGAATAATTTCATAAGGAGTCGACCATTCCATCCCAAGAATCCTTTTGATACAACCTGCCTGTACTCTCTCAATCATATCTCTTACACACACTGACGATACCTCGGCCCGATACATCAATACATTCCACACACATATCCATAAGTATTAATCCATATCCATAAGTATCCTCATCTTTACGGACTCACCAAACCTCCATTCTCACACCTTACGCATTCTTTCTATAACCCCTCTTGCACTCTTCACTATCATTCTAATCTGTTCCACACATGAACCACTTTGTGTCATCATAAAACGCAGGTATTTTTTGTTACGACCTTACCACGATCAGTTCAAACTAGACAGACGGATCCTTTTGTGGTCATCGTAAAAACCCACAATCGATGGATTGCATCGAACGGTTCTTGCTTCCGTTTGTTTGGCGCTCGCAACACTGCATACACTTGTCTTTTATAGGTTTATTAGCCGTACGTATTCGGCTTGGCTCGCACGTCTATACGAGGCATAAAGTGAGCAGGGAACGTATAACCATATTACCGTGTGCTGCTAACACTTCGGGCACGCACACTATAAAGTTGGTGGTCATTGGATCATAAAAGAATACACGTGCATTCAAAAACATTGATTTACCAGTACACTATTATGGACAAAACAGCTCGTGGATGACAAAAGACCTTTTCGAAAAATGGTTTGATGAATATTTCGCGCCAGAAGTTAGGAAATGGTTGAACGACCATAATCTTGCTGAAAAGGCGTTGCTGCTTCTCGATAATTCTCCCGGTCATCCATCCGCAGAAGAACTGACGACTGAGGATAAATGCATCACTGCGATGTTTATTCTCCCGAACTGCACTGCACTCATCCAACCAATGGATTAGTATATGATTCAGTTCGTCAAGAAAGACTACAAAAATAAACTACTCGTGACGGCCACATCAAAAGACCAACCTGTTGAGAAAAAACATAAAAATAGTTTAATATAAAAGACTTGGTTTTTGCCCTTTTTCAGTCTTGGAATTCATTCCCCCCATCAGTCATTACATCGTCATAAAAGAACTTATGGCCAGAAATCATCATTACTCCCAGCGCTCCACAATCCAGTGTCACTTCGGAAGACATAGATCAAGTCGCTACCGAAACGCAGATTAGTTCAGAAAATTTGGAAATCTGGTATCGTGGAATGGACGAAGAAGAAAGTGTATTTCAACAAATGTCTGATGATGAGATTATTAACCAAGTATCTACTCCAGTGATACATCAAGACGATGATGACGAAGTCATCGTAACTACTCCACGAAGTGACAGCAAAAATGCGGTAAACGCATTTGATGTAGGTATACAATGGGCTAAGGAATAGTCCAAGGCCTTACTCTTGCTTTTGCCAATGTAAAGCAATAAACTTGACGAATATTTGCACAACATAAATTTATGTATTTGTTTATCTATTTTCTTATTATGGATGTAGTATGTATATGTACCTTGGAAATATGTAGTATGTAATTACTATTACACCAATATGTAGGTACTAATATACGAATGTATATACCAATATATAGGTACTAGGTTTAGTTTTTATTTTTTTTAACTGCTATGGCCATTGTGATAATGACGTTAATTCTATCTGTCTTCTTCTTAATCAGCCTGTTTGTATCCACTGTTGGATGTAGGCCTCTCCTAGCACCTTCCATTTCGTACGATCCATTGCCACTTGCTGCCAATTTGTTCGTGCTGTTTTTTTAATGCCATTTGTCCATCGTTCTGGTCTGTCCAAAGGTCTTGTTTTGGGTGGTCTCCATGACATAATGGTTTCGGTCCATCGTTCATCAGGCAATGTGTCCTGCACAATTCCATTTTAGCGACGATATTCGTTCCATGACATCAACGATTTTTGTTTGTTGTCGAATCCATTGATTTGACATTTTGTCTCTGAGCGAAATTTCTAACATACTTCATTCCATTGCTCTCTGTTCTACTTTCATCTTGTTTTCAGCTGCTTTTGTTAATGTGGGAGTTTCTCTCCATAAGTTAGCACTGGAAGGACACACGAATCGAATACTTTCCGTTTGAGACTGTTGTTCATTTTGCTTTGAAATATCGATCTGAGTTTACCAAAAGCTGCCCAACCAAGACCAATTCGTTTCACTTCTGCAGTTTAGTTGTCTAGTTCCAATTTCAATTTGTGACCAAGGTATATGTAGTTATCGCCTCTTTCTAGTTGTCGACTCTTTCTAGTTGTCGACTCATTGTTTAATTTACGAAGTTCCATATCGTATAGTATCGATGTTATCTCACTATTTTTATAATTTGTTGGATTACAAGGTACTTCTTTGAAAACGTTCCGGACTACAAGGGGTCGGTGACAGCACTCTGTAGTCCGGAGCAATTTGATAATCCGACACCACCTTGCAAACATTTGTCGGATTACCGCGTCTCTACTGTATGTATCTAAGAAGCACTAAATAAATGGGAAAGGAAGTACAATGGCATATGTGCAGTGGCAGTGGAAAATGAACCTAAAGGAAACGATACGCTATTCTGTCATAGTGACCGGTGATGAATATAACGCAAACAAAGAGCGAAAGAAATTAAAGAACAGTTCTGAAAATTTGCACTGAAAATGAACATGAAGAAGATGGAATAAATGGAGATCGAAGTATACCAACGATTTGAAAATTGGAACCGAATCATATAACATTGCTTATGCATGAAATACTTAAGCGACACTTTGGTATTCAATGGCAAACACATCGAGGATATCCTGAACAAGATAGGCCAGGTGAGAAATGTCATTCGACAGTTATGTAGCAGTAAAGTGATCAAAAATACGAAGAAGGCGATAGACAATAGTACAGTGGAAAGTATTTGTACGTACGGGATAGAAGTGTGAGTAATGAAAAGAAGATAGGTATTATCTTGGAATTTCGGAGACGAAGTAGCAGAGTCTCACCCGTAGAACATGTCAGAAACGAAAACATAATACATAACATGGACGCGAAAAGTACCATCATGGATACTATAGAAGGATAAAAGATTGGCCAACAAAATTGGTTAAAGATTGACTTTAAGGAATACAGGACACAAGATGGCCAAGAAAGTATGGTATTGTATACTTGAAAGAAAGAAAAGAGGGAGACTAAAAAATAGTTTTGCCAAATAATCTTGAATAATCTCCATCCGTGAGGACACCGCATTGATGCCACACTGATGGACAATATTGATCGGACTTGATCAAAAGGATGAACAAAACCCTTTGAAGTGTTCTAAAAACATAAATAGCATGTTTTCAAATTAAGAGCAATGAAAGTTTTATCTAAAGTGTATGTGCTTCACAATAAGTGTACGTGTCGGTTTGATATAGACAGGTTTCTCTAGCAATAACGCCTAGTAGATTTTCCTTTTCATGTCGAGAGGTATTAGTTGATTCAAATCCTAATTCGAGCGAATAATTTCATATTGAAGCCGCGAAATAACAGAGGAAGAAAAAGAGGAAGAAGAAGAACTACGGATAGAATGCCTTGATTGTTATGGCGCATACTTATTCGAATCATCGCTCGTAATTCTTAAGAAATTTCGGCGAGAGAAACAGAAAGAGAGAGGGATAGAGAGAAAAAGAAGCGAAAAGTGAGAAGAAAAGCTTCCGGTACATTACCGCCGAATTGCTTCATTTTGATGTAAAAACCCTTACTCGCGCGAGAAAGAAATTCTTTGAGGATGTTTTATTTATATGTATAGGTCACAAGCATACTTAGAAATAAATGCGTTGCAATGGATTAATTTGAAACAGTTGCTCGTAATGTTTATTTGGTCGTAGACCTTTTCGTAAATAATATATTTTCATTTGACCTTTTCATTTACTATCATTCGTTCTTTGGAATTAATTTTACGATGGTCACAGTGTGAATGTTTAGATATGGATTTGGATACATAGTTATGAATCGTTTGTTGTTGTAGCACATAATCTTAATCTCTGTATAAAATTTATCCAATATGTAGCTAAATACGAATGGGGAACTGAGAATATTATATGAGAATTTAACATTAAAGAAACAACCATTGAGGGTGCTGGCTTTGAAGTTATGTTGCAGATTGTCCTAACTGTATTGCTACTTAATGTATTGCTACTTATTATATTTTCTCCTTTGTTATTTCTGTCAGAGTACTGTAATGCGTCTATTGTGTTTAGTACCTCTTCGTTTCTTCGATGAAAATCCGAATCTTTTTGGATTTCCATCAAAATCCGTTCATAAAATGCCTTGATATTTTTTTTTGGGTAAATATTCATTGCCTTGTATTGAACTAAACTCGTTCATGACTATGATAACAGAAATTATTAATATTTTTAGGAAGAATTTATAGATACGGCACTGTAATAGATACAAGTGTTTAGGGTAAACTAAACAACATTAGTTTAACCTATAAATCTCCTACCCATGAATCCCCGGATCCCATATTTGCCTACGACGCGGACCGCTTCGCTGTCCGCTTTGTCACGGGCTGCTCTTGGCTCGCATTTTTCCCGTATTTGACTACGGCGCGGACAGCTACGTTGTCTGGTTTGGCATGGCCTACAACCCCTCTTGACTTCTTTTCGGTTAAAAGAGTAGTGCCTGGGAGTTATGAATTTGTCCGCTTTGGCGCGATATGCTGCCGTTTTGACTTAATTTTTCCCCACTACCGCGTTTTGAGTCACTTTTATTTCGTGTCCGCTTGGCATATAATTGAGGTCCCTAGGTCTTACACTTGTTCCCCAAATTTTATTTTTTCTACTTTCAAAGGTACCGATATACTTAATGTAGTACAATAGCCGGGCTCAAGTAAATGGATCGCAAAGTTTACAAAACAAAAAACACCCTGTATATTTGTTAAATTGTAATTTTAGAAAAAATACTTCAACGAAAATTGAACGAGCTTTTGGTAGCCGATAGAATAAAGTTTATTCAAGTGTCCTATATTTTATAGTTCCTGAGATATATTAAAAAGTTTATAAAATTTTAAATTTAGCATCGTCACGCTCTATATCGCTTGTAGGGATGGCACTATTTTCATTCGACGCATAATACATACTATATGCAAGCAAAATATCAGTCTTCTAATTTCAAAACTGAATTTCTCAATAAAATAATCATTTTAAACCCCTCCCAAAATTATAATGTGCATCCTCCACTGGGAACAACATTTATTCGATTGCAGTTTATAGCAGTTTATTCAAAGCAGTTTATGTGTCATACAACTTAAAATAATTTTTCCTGTAACTTTTCATTTATGAGCTATCATGTACGCATTACATGTATATATGACTGTTGAATATCATTTGCCATGGCGACAAGTTGCGAATTTTTATCTTTTATTATTTATAATTTAATTTATATCTGAAGCGATAAGAGATAGACCCATTATAATGGGTCTAATTCATTATAATGGGTCTATTTAAAATGATACCACATATATCAGGTATCATTTTAAATAGAATTATAAGGGCTATCAAAATGTAACAAAATATACAGGGTGTTACAAAAAAGTTTTTGAAAAAAAAATTTATTGCTCAAAATTGGTCAACTATATTCAGTTGATCACGCTGTCAAAATTGAGGTCCTTTAGACGTACAGATATTACCCACGTTTCAATTTTCCAGCTTTCATAGGAACCGAGATATTTAGGGTAGTACACTATTTTTCAAGGTCAAATTACTCCGGCGCTATGATATGCGTCTGGATCATGGCTGGACTAATAGCAGTTTTTTCAGATCTCCTCCATACCGTTTTTTACACTATCAGTATGGTTGTAACAATTTATCGTTCGGGAAAATACATTTGCTATTTACTTTTTGAATTCGATTTGCCACGAAATAAAGTGCAATAACACTATTATCTTTGACAAATACATGGTTATTGTTTTTTGGTTGGGACACTGTAAACGAACATGCTTTATTTTTGGAGAGACTGTTACTCCTCAACATGGCATGGATAAGAGAAGGGTCTTTTGTAACAGGGTAAGGTAGCGATCCCTTCTTACTCTTAGTGGTACCGTTTCGTGCAATGCTTAACAAATGCGATTCGCTTTGCTTTAAGTTTGTCTACTATTGAATCAAGTTATACTTTTTATCGAGTCAAAATATGTGAAGTTATAATAAAACTGAATAAATAAAACACTAGTCTTTACCATTGGTAGGGTTACTTGAACTTGATTGATCTGTACGAGATTAAATTTTAACTCGCTCTGCGTACCCCTAACAACGACTTTTATGAGTCAAGGCTGATCGAATAAAAGAGTTCATTAAGTTTAAGAAAATGTATTGATAATGTAGAAAATGCATACATGCCAATGAAATAAATATTCCGTGCATGTATGTAAATAACGCCATGCAAAATTAGTAAAATAAAATCTTACTCATGCTCGATTATGACGTGCTAAGAAATGAATCAAAATGGTATTTTAAATCGTCAAATCTGTTCTCAAATAAATATACCAATTGGTTACTTACAAATTCTGGGGTTCCTCTCTGTACAAACGGATGTTATAAGTATGCAGTTACCATAGGAATTCATTTTAATTTATTTTAATTTAATTCAATAAATAAACTTGTTGCTTGCTGATTTAATTTAATATATTCAAGAATTATTTAAATTATTATCAACTGCTATACAATACTATTCCCCATAATTAATATGATTTATTATTTAATAAGTTATGATTTAATTCATAATTATGTTTTAAAAATTAATAGGTTCAGCTCTGAACCACCAAGAATTCGTCTCGGTGCTTCTGTGGGAGCTTTGAAACCCTTTTTAGCTAGCAAATTCTGCTAGCAAATGAACACTGCGTCAATTACTCTCTCTCTCTCTCTCTCTCTCTACATTGCTTCTCCTTCTGCTAAATTGCATTCCTCTAGTCAAGTGCATTTACCTCTATCTTGCTAATTGTTTTCGGCCATGTTTAATGTACATCGAATCAGATGTGCATATTATAGATTGATTGTCAATTAAATTGATCTATTCATACATAGGTTGATACAATACGCTGTGCTACTTGTTAATCGTCACCAGTTAGCGACGTTCCCTCTACTTCGTAGAATTTCTGTAATCTACGTCATCGCTTTGTTTTTGTCCAGCGGAAGAATTGTCGGACGCGAAACACATTGCTGCTGCTTCGTTTCCTATAGGAATTGTAACTTAAGTAGGTTGTGTCAAATGTTTTTAAATTATTCTTTATTTCATGAATGGAAGTTACAATGAACCTTTAAATGTTCACTATCATTTGCCTTTCCCGCAATTTATTTCATCTAGCAAATGACCTGCTTAATCCACCAAACATTTCATAGCATCTAGCTATTCTGAATTATTTACGTAATTTTTAAGTATCAAATGCCCAAACTGTTTATCATAAAACTTAATTGGAACGAGGACAAATTGTATCGCTACAATATGTTCTATTAGAAAAATTGCAGCCACTAAAGAAATGAATATTACTATTTATAACATATCATTCTCTTTATTTTAATATGTAGGCATTAATATGTAAGGGAGCATATTCTTCAAACTCGAACCACTTCCTCAACTTCCCACAATTCTTAGAATCATGGATCAAGATGGTGATGGTGATTTCATACTTCAAATACCTCTACCGATGATACATAAAGAAAATTTCAGTTTGAGCCACATCAGTTCAAATAGAAATGAGTAAAGTGAAAGCGGAGATTGTAAGAGAAATTCATCAAAGGGATATGTAATAATCAAAGGTTTCAATGAAACCCGGCAATCGGATCTTTTGCAAATAAATCTGTACGCTAAAGAAAATAAAGGATACAAATATATTTTGATAGTTATCGATACATTCTCAAAATTTCTCTGCACTGAACCCATCAAAGATAAATCAGCATAGAATGTTATTGTAGTGTTTCGTAAAATTCTAAATCGCGTTGGAACGCGTCGCTGCCGAATTCCAAAAGTGGTTCGTAACATGAGGTAGAGAAACAACCTGTATGTAATACTTCGTTCGATTTCGAAAACCTTTTGTCTTACTTTAGTTTTCCACATCATGTTCAGTCTTCTATACATAGTGGATCTTCGCAAGAAAGTTACCTGTGCTACTTTTGATGAAAAAACCAATTTCCCTCCTGGCAATTCACCTAGTCTGTTAGTTTTATTCTTTACTGCATGGTTGAAACAAAGCACGTGTTGTACAAGTTTTGGTAATTTCCGGCAGAGGCTATAATTGTAGTTTTTAAAACAGTATTACAGGGTTGGTACTTCAGGCCAACCTACTTTGTTAATAGGTTTAGATTCTAAAATTCGTACCAGGTCATATTTTATTTACCCAAATGAGTTGGGTTATTTGACCCCTAGCGGCGTTTTCCGTAATTCAGAGTAAAGTAAAGAAATTAGAGTAAAGTAGAAAATTAAACTTATCTAGTTAATTCATGTTTCTTTTAATGCAGCATTCGTACGTACTACAAAAGTACTAACTATCTCACTCGCGCATAAATGCTAGTGATATAATAAGTATCAAAAGTGTTCCAGATACACAGACAGACGGACAAAGCTAGACGTTTATATATAAGTATTTTCCAATCTTAGCTATCAATGATTTTTTGACGCATATCTGATGGGAGCGTTAAATTTGATTCATATTGGATTATTTAAGAGTCTTATATCCGTTTTATATAAAATTAAAACCCAAGTTCAATATAATTACAGTAACATGATAAAGACTGACCAAAGATAAACAAATTCGTATTCACCTTTAGGTCATAAGAATTATTATTGTCGATGATAGCAAGTATTTACCCCCGTTACCTACATTTGCGAAGTAGGTGCAAAGTACTTAAAAGGCGAGTTCCAACTATTTCAACACTCATAACCGAAGTTCATTAGAAAATAACTCCAATATTGGTTTAACTTTATATACCCTTGCAGCTAGAATTAATAATTAAGATATAAAGCGAACGATCACATAACTATAGATAATTTGAAGGTTAATAGTTATAAAGGGAGCCTAGTTCAGTACATACTAGAACAATTTTCAGTAGAAAATTTTACATTATTTATTCATAATTGGAACAGTTTTACCTTCGGAATTATCTCAACGATATTAGTTAGCTAATAACTTTATAATAAAAATCAACAGGTTTTAGAAGACTTATTACATTAAAAAGTAGAAATTCATAAATATTGTCCTTCAAGTAACTTTTAATTTATGTTATTTATTTCTTTTTCTGATTAAATATAAAGTCATTGGGTGTTGTGAGTAGTGTAACACTAATTATTCATCGGGATTTTATACAGTCTAGCATTATAGGGTTAATCCGCCTGCGCATGCGTAGCCACGCCTCCAGCGATGACGCCATAATTCGAAGCAAGCAGAGAGCAGGACCAATCAGAATGCAGGAATTTTATGACGTCATCGCTGAAAGCGTGTCTACTCATGCGCAGACAGATTAACCCTGGAATTCTAGGCTGCGTAAAATGCCGATAAACTGTCACTTTACTCCTCCTCTTTCCATTATCCTCCAAAGGATGTATTGACACCATTTATATTTGATTCAGCAGTTGATTCCATGCTTGCCTATCTTGTGCAATCTTTCGGCATCATGCAGTCTCATATTTATTAAGGGTTTTGTTTGGTCTACCCATCTAGTTGGAGATCTGCCTCTTG
>WYDF02153591.1:0-22508 GCA_009867245.2 Adranes taylori
CGGACTCCTCTCTCTATACGACATCGCCCGGACAAAGTATTTTCAATCTTAACTACCGCCGTAGTAGCTTCGTATAGATTCTACTAGATTCGTCAGGTGGGTAGGTACACCAAGCTCTAGGAGTGTTCTCCATAACTTTGGGCAGCGGACATTGTCAAAGGCTTTTTCATAATCTACATAACAGAGGTACATAGAACATGATATTCTCTGACCTTTACGATGAGTTGTCTAGCATTAAGTATTTGTTCTCTGGTTCCTCTACCTTTCACAAAGCCTGTCTGTTCTGGCGCTATTTGAGGACTAATGAAGACAGTTAGACGACCTTGTAAGATATGTAGCATGATTTTGCTGGCATTGGCGATCAGGACAATAATATATTGCGGGTCCCTCCTTGTGTATTGTTAGTAGCATTGACGTAGTCCAGTCCTCCAGCCATTCTCTCGTTTCCCATATTTGTTGGCATAGGAGGTGTAGAAGTCTCACTCCTCGATCATCAAGTGCACGGAGGACCTCTGCAGAGATTCGGTCAACACCAACCGCTTTGCCCTCTCTTAGTTTGTAGAGCGCTGCTTCCACTTCAGAGTAGGATGTCTGGCTCTTCTTCGTGGCTTGCTAGCTCATCTCTATTGGCTCCTGTACCTGAGATGAGGTCCCCACAGTATTCTTGCCATACAGAAACGACTTTGTCTAGTTCTGTAATCAGATTGCCTTTTCGATCGTGTATCAACCAGTGACGAGGTTTAAATTGGCGTGTGATGTGGCGTATCTTCTGGAAAAAGTCTTTGGTATTATTCGTGTTTGCGTGACCTTGAATCTCAGAACATAAGACATTGAAATATTTATTTTTATCTTTGTGTGAGCTGGCTTGAATTTCTCGATTCAGCTCTTGATATCGTTCTCGTCTCCCTTCTATAAGCTAGCCTCCGTCAGGTAGCCTCCGACATCGTCGAGCCAGCCTCCGCCAGGTAACCTCCGACATCCATGGCTGACATCTATTGGGTCGTACTTTCTGCGGGAGTTCCTGCAACGTCTCCCTAGTTTTTCTAGATTAGCTTTTCTAGATTAGTTTTCCTAGATTAGTAAAGTTGAAATTTTGAATTATTAAGATATATAGATAGTCAGATGAATTACTTTAGAGAAAGCGGTTTCCGACAACTACGTTTTTCGGTTATAAATCAGTATTAACCGTTAAAAATGGCGGTCATACGCTGCAAAATGAAAATATAGCTAAAATACCAAGTTTCTTTAATAAGTTTTCATAATTGTGTTAACAAAATCTTACTAAAAAAATCCTTTCCAAAATACTTACATTAAATGTTAAAGTTCAAATTTTAAATCAACCTCAGATACACCAGGCAAAGAGAATTTTTCTTTCTCTTTTACTTCTGATGAAGTGGTAATCATTACATGGAGTTTTTGGAAAACTAGTCGTTCATTACATTAAAAATAATTCGTTTTATTTAAGTAAAATTAGAGACATGAATAAATGAAATTAAATCTGTTTGAGATTTTTCAAATTAGTCAATAAAATATATAATTCAACTTACATTTGTGTTGCGGACATTTCGAATAACTGTACTATACTTCGGCTTATTTTTAATTTTAAGAAAATTCAACATTCAACTGAGCTCAGCGATGGAAAAACTGCTTTTATATGGAATGCTTTCCCTACAGTCACAAGCCGACTGAAAACCTGTCTTAACTGCAGTCCAGCGCCTGCTGCGTCTCATTTCTTCCCATTAAAAATTAACTCTATCACTTCTAGCTTTTCCCACTCTACGTCCCACAGTTAAAAAGGTACTACGCGGCTTCGGCTTGCCCGGTGGCTTGCCCGGCTTCGGAGCGACTTCTTATTGTCTCCCGCCTCGAGACCGAAAAGAAGCGATAGTAACCGATGGAAGCTGAAATTTGGCTACTTGCGAAGCTCACACGACTACAGGCAAAAGATACGAACAGATTTATCCTACCCATCTATCGCGCATACAATAGGAAGTCGTGTGACTAATACAGTACATTGATTATTTCGAATACTTATTCAATAAAGAATAATTACATTAGATAACTTCAATGAATTAATTGTTCCACTTTAAAGCGTTGAATTTCTTGTACTCGTTGTATTCATCAGTTTAAATACGTGTAATTTATATAATAATTTCATTATTAGACAATAATGTTTAATTAACTAACTCATTTCATAAAATTTTGCTTGCTATCTTGTCTGGTCATCTACAGTAGAACTAATTGAAATGAATACTTTTAGTTTTTTTACGCGTTACAATATCGCTTGAAGAATCTTATGAACAAGATCACAGAGATATTTTATATGCTCATTAAAGAAGTTATTACTTAAATTGTTTTGCAGATTGAACTATCACGAAACTATGGACAATCAGAATGGCGAGAAGATTTAAAGAAACTTCTTTTGAAGGCCGGATCTGAAGGTAAACATACAACATTTCTGTTTGCCGATACCCAGATTGCCGAAGAAGGATTCACCGAAGATATTAATATGATTCTGAATACGGGTGATATTCCCAATTTATATCAACCAGATGAAAAAGCAGAAATATTGGAGAAAATGCAAGCTGCTGCGAGAGATAGCGTAAAATAGATTTATCAAAATATTTTAGAGCTATTAAAATTTTTGAATAAAATATTTCAGGGGAAAAAAGTTGATAGTACACCTTTAGCACTGTACAATTTCTTTATAGAGCGAGCTAAAAATAATTTACATGTGGCATTAGCTTTTAGTCCAATTGGTGATTCCTTTAGAACACGATGTCGAATGTTTCCGTCATTAATAAATTGTTGTACAATAGATTGGTAAATTATAATAATATAATGTTATATGATAAACCAAGACCAAACATTTGTCATATTTAGGTTTATGGATTGGCCAGACGATGCATTGGAAAAAGTTGCCAATATGTATCTTAAAGAAACTGATATTAGCGCGGAATTAATTGCAACCTGTGTAAGAATGTGTAAAACATTCCATACGTCTGTTGAAGAAACCGTTGAGGAATTTTGGCAAGCGCAGAGAAGAAAAATATATGTGACACCCACATCTTATTTGGAACTTATCAAAACCTTTACAGATTTATATTACATCAAGATCGATCAAATTACATTACAGAGAAATAGGTATCACTTTGTGGAGTTAAGAAATGCTTCTTTATTAAGTGTTATATTTTAAAGAGTTGTTTTTCACAGTTTAGATATTTCCAATTACTAACAGATATGAAACTGGGTTGGAGAAATTAGACTTTGCGGCTGGACAAGTTGGATTAATGCAAGACGAATTGCATGCGTTACAGCCTAAATTAGTTGTTGCTTCCGGAATCACTGAAAAGCTTATGATCAAGATCGAACAAGATACAATTGTTGTTGAAGCCAAAAAAGAAGTAAGCTTAACTATTAAATCGTTGGTAGAAATTTATTTAAAATATTTTGTAAGAATGCCGGAAAAAGAGTTTGGAATTGAATTTAACTCTATATTTTAGTTGTATTCACCATTTATTCTCGCAAGGGTAGAAACATTTTCCTTGATCTAAGTTAGATCGACATAAAGAACACAAATGTAGCAGTAGCAACTGACTTTCTTTGTAATATACTTCATAACCAAACATAATATTTAAGGTCGATTTGCTTGAGAAGAATGAAATATATAATTCCAGAAAGTTGAATCTTGTTGCTCTGCTGTCTCACTTCAAAATTTGTGTATACAATCGGCTATAATAGTTATTGAAACTACAGCACGGAAGTTCTTGACTGATGTTGATCAGAGTCATCTTACATATTGATTGTATCTGGAGCTGAAGACTGACACCATATCTGTTGAAAAGGTACCTCATTCTGGCGAAAATTTTGCTACCTTAAACTGTTGATGTCCCTCTTTGGATCATTGACAATTCCCATGTCCCATGTTCGATTTCTGTGATAACTTCTGGTAAACAAATCGCACTAACAGTTATTTATATACCAAATAAATTGTTGCTAGGTGATCCGACTTTGAAATAAACATCGAACCCATCTTCTTTGACACACTTTGGGAACGAATCACTTGTGTTGAATTTTTATCATTTTAAAGCACCTAAACAACAGATTGATATTTAAACTTCTGGTTCAAAAGAATAAATCTATATTTAATCTCCACTTACAATATTATAGTCAAAATCCCTTAATTTTTTGTTATCCAATAACCTTTCCGAATGCTTCCGGTCTAATCTCCGTTAGTGTCGTATCTGATATCTGAGTATGAGGGACTACATATAACAGATTTAAAAAAAAATCTTTTCAGATTGTGGGCGCTGATGAAGCTTTAGCTAATGAAGCAGCCGCTGCCGCGCAAGCAATCAAAGACGATTGCGAATCCGATCTAGCGGAAGCCATTCCCGCACTGGAAGCGGCAGTTGATGCTCTCAATACTCTTAAACCAGCTGATATTGTTATTGTTAAATCAATGAAAAATCCACCATCCGCTGTGAAATTAGTTTTGGAAGCGGTAATTTTATTTTTCAAAAGTAAGGTACCAGAAATGTAATTCTAATTATTCTTGAAGGTGTGTGTCATGAAGCAGATTAAACCAGATAGAAAACCCGATCCAGGAACTGGTCGAATGATAGAAGATTATTGGGGTCCATCGGTCAAGTTATTAGCTGATATGAAGTTTTTAGAAAATTTGAAAACTTATAACAAAGATAACATTCCTCCACAGGTTATGAAAGTTATAAGAGACAAGTAAAGAGTTCAATATAATATAAATTACTCCATAATAAGTTGTATGCATTCATTAGGTATATTCCTGATAGAGAGTTCGAACCGTCTTACGTTAAAACAGTATCCACTGCTTGCGAAGGTTTATGCAAATGGGTTCGAGCTATGGAAGTATACGATAGAGTCATTAAGATTGTTGCGCCGAAGAAAGCTAAATTAGATGAAGCCGAAGGGGAATTAGCAGCTCAGATGGATACTTTGAATGCGAAAAGAGCTCAATTACAAGAGGTACCTAAAAATTAATCTTAAAATTGAATCTCACAATTTATATGCTCGTTTTAGTAATTGGTCTGATTGTCGATCAAATTTTGCACTGACTGAAGCTTACTTGTCTTTACTACTTTTACAAAATTTATATAAAATTATTTTATTCTTATTTAGGTAACAGATAAACTCCAAGCGCTAAACGATGAATTTGCTGCCGAAACGAAGAAGAAAAAGGATTTGGAAGATCAAATAGATTTATGCTCACAGAAATTAGATCGAGCAGAGAAATTAATCGGTGGTTTGGGTGGTGAAAAAACTCGTTGGTCTGATGCTGCTGTGGCTCTGAATAATCTATTGGGCAATGTTATCGGTGATGTATTGCTTTCCTCTGGTGTTATAGCATATTTGGGTAAATATAACATTTTATATTTCACATCATATAGTAATATAATAAGCAGAAGCGTATTTAGTTTATAATTATGAGGTGATAGAAGCTGTAACTTAGCAGCATTTGATTTCGGAACAGAGCTGTAAAATATCATATTAAATGGTGGATGTTGCGAGCTATATGAGTAAACATATAGGCAGTTCTCGTTTATTACTCCATATCGATGTTGCTTATAATACTGGTGAATGTATAGTTTACCGTTCGAAAATAAATAATTTTTAAAGCTAGTATACATTGAATCTGACAGCTATCATTCGAAAAACCAATATGGCGGCCATGATGTCATTGAAAGTTTGGCGGGAAATTTGAATTTTTATTACCTTACCTTTGATTTTTGTGAGCTGCTAACAGGTAAGTACTATATTTTTTTAAATTTGAATTTTGGGTTGGCAACGCCTGCTTGGTGGAACTCCTTCGAGTACTACCCCACTGCTTCGACCCCTCTAGACCTCTTGGTTCCCTCGGGACCTCATGCAAGGTGAAGGTCAAGGTCAAGGTGAAATCGCAATGAGGGTGGGGGAGTCGTTTACAGGTGATGGTAGGGTCCCTAAAATTTGGAACCTCATGCCTTGAGGTCCACGCCTGTCTTACATTTGACCATTTGTAGTGGGAGCCGTACTACGCATCCTCGTGGTGGGGGCCCTTTGGGCCCCACTATATGTATATTTATACTAGTAACATCATGTTGGGATCTTTAATGGTTCTAATTTTCGCCCATCATCTACGTGGGGGCTTTTTGCAGGCACCAGAGTTTTCAAAAGCTATAGATAGAAAATTAACTGCTAATAGGTAAAACAATTGCTTTTAATATTGAACAGGTAACATAATAGGCAAAACAGATGCTATCTGGCACGAATTAGGGTTGAATTAATATGGAAACAGAGCACATAATAAACCAAACAGATCGCAATTACTAGGGAAACAGATCACATAATAGTCAAAACAGATGCAATTAACAGAAAAACTGATAATATAATACACACAACAGATTCACTTGATATTGAACAGTTTCAATTATTTGAGCCACCTACTCAGATGACGTAGCTTTGAGGAAGTATATGTGCATATAGATGGTGTTAGTAGCACAGGTGATGATAAAATATACAGGGTGGCGCTTTTAAAATAGAAATGGTTTAAATGGTGTAAGGTAGGGCTTGAGCGCCCCTGTGTAATGTATGTCATTAGTTGGAGTGAGGATAAGGTGGCGTTGGTATGGTAGAGATCTGTGTGGTGGCTTGTAAGGGGTATGCTAGTAGTGCCATTAGCTGGTCATAGTAGTATACGAAATGTTAAAAATACAAGGTGGTGCCGAAAAATAAAAATGTATGAAATGGGTTAAAATTTTTGTAATGTATTGAAATGATATACCTAGTGTTTGTACTCAGTGTTTGTTTCCTCTGACAGTATATCCGGTCCTGTCGTCGTCACTTGATTGACTTGAGGTGGGTACACTTGTATTTTAAATAAGTTGATTGTATTGGTTTGAGGTTGTTTTGATACAGAGTGACGCAATATAACCTAAATGTTGCAAAATTCAAGATGGCTACCGATTCAAATGTACATGAAAAGACATGCGGTCGAGTTATTTCTAAACAAAAAAGCATAGCACCTTTACAAGGGACTTGTGAAATAAAAATGTTTAAATAGGAATGGTAGGGTATACATAATAAAACACAGTTTAGTAGATATACATAATTTATTAAAATCAAACTATTTATAAGCCTACATGGTTGATTGAATGAAAGTATAGATATTAGAAACTAAATATAAACCAGATATACATAATTTATTAATATCAAATAGACCCCACTATAAGGTATAGTTATACTAATAACATCGTGTTGGGACCTTTAATGGTCCTAGTTTTTGCCTATCTCCTACAAGGATACCTTTTGCAGCCTCCAGAGTTTCCAAAAGCTATAGATAGAAAATTAATAAAACAATTGGTTTTAATATTGAACAGGTAACATAATAGGCAAAACAGATCCTATTTGACATGAATCAGGGTTGAATTAATATGAAAACAGAGCACACAATTACTTGGAAAATACATAATAGAAAAATGGATACAATTAACTGAGAAACAGGTAATATAATAAAACAAATGCACTTGATATTGAACAGCTTCAATTATTTCGGAAACAGATGTAAATAATAAGAAAACAGATGCTACAATATAGAAATAAAACACAAATTGAACGATTAATTTTTTTATTAACGAATTAATTTTTTAATTAAACGATTAACGAAAAATATTAATTTTTTTAATACTTTATTAGTAAACTAAGCTATAATCCATTATATTTCAGCTCTTTCTCAATGTAAAAATTTCATTATGAGCATTCATATCACCAGCATCTCCAGCTGCAAGAAGTTTTGATAATCGTTCAACCAAGTCATTAATATTATTCCAATAAATAATACGCGGTTGTTCATTCACAAGATTCATATACCTATACGCAGCTAGATATTCGCTAAGAAGATATTTTTCCATTTGACTAAGTAGATCCTGAATTCTATCATCATCATCCGTTTCAACAAGTTTTTTTAATTCTACAACACGCTTATGAGTGGGGTCAGTTTCATGTACATTTGAACCGATAGCCATCTTGAATTTTGCAACATTTAGGTTATATTACGTAAGACTTATCGGCATTGCGTCACACTGTATCAAAACAACCTCAAACCAGTACAATCAACTTATTTAAAGTACAAGTGTGTACCCACCTTAAGTCGATCAAGTGACGACGACAGGACCGGACATGCTGTCAGAGCTGACACCACGTGTAGGAGATGTATTTTTAACATCTCCTACACTACTGTCACCAGGTAACGACACTACTACTATACCCCTTACAAGCTACCACACAGATCTCTACCATACCGACGCCATCTTATCCTCATTCCAACTACTAACATACTTTACACAGGGGCGCTCAAAAGTTTAAATTATATATAATTCACAGCCTTATCTTACACCATTTAAACCATTTCTATTTTAAAAGCCCCACCCTGCATATTTTATCATCACCTGTATTACAAACACCGTTTGTCGACACATAATCTCCCTGAAAACTACGACAACTGAATCGGCTGCCCAAATAATTGAAGCTGTTAAATTGTCTATTATATTATCTGTTACCCTAGTCATTGTGATCTGTTTGGTTTATTATGTGCTGTTTCCATATTAATTCAACCCTGATTCGTGTCAGATAGCATCTGTTTTGTCTATTATGTTACCTGTTCAATATTAGAAGCTATTGTTTTACCTATTAGCAGTTAATTTTCTATCTATAGTTTTTGAAAACTCTGGTGGCTGCAAAAAGCTCCCTCGTAGATGATGGGCGAAAATTAGAACCATTAAAAGTCCCAACATGATGTTACTAGTATAAATACACAGTATAGGGAGGGCCAAAGGACCCCCACCACGCGGATGCTTAGCACGACTCCCATTACAAATGGTAAGCACTGTACAAATGTAAGACAGGCGTGGACCTCAAGGCATGAGGTTCTAAATTTTAGGGACCATACCATCACCTGTAAAGGACACCCTCACCCTCATTGGAATTTAACCTTGAACTTGATCTTTACCTTGCATGGGATCCAGAGGGACCCAAGGGGCCTAGAGGGGTCAAAGCACTACCCTACCAACTCGAAGGACTTCCACCAAGAAGGCGCTGTAAGCCCAAAGTTCAAATTAAAAAGAAATATTATACTTACCTGTTAGCAGCACAAAAAAAGCAAAGGTAAAGTAATAAAAACTCCAATTTCCCGCCAAACTTTCAATGACGGCACGGCCGCCATATTGGTTTTTCAAATGACAGCTGTCAGATTCAATGTATACTAGCTTTAAAAATTATTTATTTACGAATGGCCAATAGTATGTATATATTATTTATTAATGCATCTCCACATTATTTCCAAAACAACCACATAACGCTATCTAGCACCAAATTTACAATGCAATATACAGCAGAAATCTGTAAAAAATGCAGGAATCTGCCAAAGTTACTGTTAAAAATACGCCAGATATGCAACCGAGGATACATAACTGCTTTGTGTGCAGCGTTTATACAGTTGAAACTATAGCGAGAACTATTTATGCACATACTCCATGCAGCATTCATCATTTTACACAAAAAAGGTAAACTATACGTTCACCAGCATTATAAGCAACATCCATATGTAGTAATAAACGACATATGGATGTACGTTTACTCAACTACCCCGTAGCATCCACCATTTAATACACTATTGAACAGAAAAAGGTAACGGATGGTGAATTCGCCGGGATCTAGTGTGGAATACGTATGCAAATTGATTTAGAACACCCCAATCCTATTTACTAAGGAGTATAAATGAAATCATTTTAATTTAATTCTACTATAATAATTTTATGTACTTTCAACTAGTTACTTGTATAAGTAAAATATTTTGCACTTTATATTGTCATATTTAAACGAAATCACCTTAGCATATAAATTATAACGTTAGAAAAAGAAAGAAAGCATTTATGTAAGTGTTACAGTTTATTTTAAATCAAATATTATTAATTGAGGCGAATTATACGTCTTCACGCTTATTATTGACGAGCAAAGCGAGTTCTGTACGAGGATGGCCTGAAACAAGTCGAAGGAAGTTAAGCAGAACGAATTCTACGCTACGTGATGCCTTCCATCTTGTGTTATAATTAACACTTAAAATAAATCCCCAAGAGTCACCTTCCTTACTGCAGTTTGTAGCCCTTGATTAGGTTTGAAATGTACGCTGCTTACGTGAGCTAAAAAGTTTTAAGTAACAAACGACAGACGTCACACTAAGGAAGTTACACTAATAAATAGCTGATCGCAGATCATACGGCTTTCAGTTGTTGGTAAAATTTGCTATTAATTAGATAAATGAAATCAAGTAAATCGCGTTAAAATACTTATGTTCTTGGATTTTAATGACAGCGACGCATATGTTAGTGTTTATATTTTTCTTAATGAAAAATAGCGATTTTTAACCATTTTCAACTTGTGAATAATTTTAGAATGCATTAATATAAAAATATTCTTGTCATTAATTTTCGACTAATTCATAACTTTCAACTAATTGTTCTGCATATTAATTTTCATGTTAATTTAAATTGATTATCATGTTAATTTAAATTGTAATGTTTCTTGATTATTTTGTGATTAATGCTTGCTAGTTATTTTTTGATTATATTGAATTAAAATTGAAATCAATTTTGTTATTTGTTATGGCCTGTCTTAATTAAATAAAGTATCTGAATAGTTATTATTAGTAAATAAATAAATTGTTACGTCTTTAATAAGTCCCGGAAGATAGTTGGGCGGGTTTAGTTTTGTAAACACGGAATTAATTAAATTAAGAGCTATCGAGAGCTATCGAGAAGGGCTAAGAAAATACTAGCTATCGAGTCACCAAAAAAACAACGTAAAAATAGAAAATAATTCATCTCTTATATTCTTAAACCAGGCCAGATAGCTTTCCAGATTCCTTTCATTTAAAGTAAACGAACATTAGTTTTAGATTCTATAAAGAATATTACCACATTAACTGTCATCATTGTTTGTGGCATAAGTACAATAATTAAGGTTCATTGGAGTAATTTCAGAAGTGAAATAAATTGACATAAATTAATAAATTTAGTTTTCAAATATGTGTTTTGTGGTGTATTTACCCAAACAAAGTCAACCAGATGGAGATTTTAATGGACGTATGTAGGAGGTATTAGGATTTATCATCTTCAGGATTTATCATCTTTGGCTGGAATGTGTATGAATGGGTGAAGTTATACACGAAAATAGTTTTAAATGCATAAAGACATTACTTTTCTGGATGGTGTCGAGTTTTTATGTTCAAACTAATTGTTATAGCCACTCAGTAACCCTTAAACCATCATAAGATGAGTTTGTTTGGAAATTGGGCTTTGTAGCATTTCCTCAACTTAATTCACTTAAATACAGTTTTTGAAACTGATAGATTCCAATTTGCGCAGTAAGCGTGACGCCGGCTAATTATTTAGAAATTTGTTCCGAAATTTTTAGGAATACATTTCGCAAAACTAAAACTTAGCATTTTTGAATCAACTAATTAAACATTGGAAAAATTAAAATTCTTAATATTTATTTTATTTTAGATTTGTGGAATATTACGTAGACTTTTCTGTGTCTTTACACTATTTTAACTTTGCTATAACTTGTCACAAAGATCTTGTCGCATTTATAAAGAACGTTATATTGTTGTTCATGGTGATGTATTTTGTGGTATTCTGAGCTATTATTAAATACAATTCTGTACTATTACAATTCTAATTACTAGCGACTTGAATAACATGGTTTGCACACTAATACAATAAGTATACTGTAGGATTGTATTGAGCTTGCATTTCCACGCAAAATGCAGATAAACTGGTTACATCTAACATACACCATTCATACAACAGAGATACAGTAACCATAAAGAAGGCAAATGGAACTACTATTTTCATGTGCATGTGAAAACGAAATCGCCTTAATAATTCACAGCCTAAAAAATAAGACGTCATCTACAAGCATTACCAAATTGCTAAAAATTGATGCAGACATCATCATACCATACCTAACAAAAATATTTAACACTTGTATAGAAACCGGCACCTTTCCAGATCTACTCAAAGTAGCAAAAGTAATTCCAATCCACAAAAAGGTACCATCTGATGGGCTCATATCACTTATACCAGTACTCTCAAAAAATACTGGAAAAAATAATGCTCAATAGAATTTCAAAATTCTTTCACAAACTCAATTATCTAACAGACTCACAATTTGGATTCAGGAGCAAATATAGTAATCAGGACGCAATGCACTCCCTCTTGACCTACGTCCACTAAGCTATGGAGAAGCACGAGAATTTCATGTCAAGATTTTGCGACCCTACTAAAGCTTTTGACACGATATCGCATGAAATACTTCTAAGAAAACTTGAACACTGCTGTGTCAGAGGAACATCTTTGCAAGTTTTAAAATCTTATCTACTCAACAGAAAACAGGCCGTCTCACTAAACTGTCTGTTTTCAGTATGAGTAATGCCAGGTTTACTATGAGTGATGAACAATGTGTCATCAGAGGAATTCCACAAGGCTCAATACTGGGACCAGTACTTCTCATCATATACATCAATGATCCCCGGATCACGTCCCGTCACATACCGTCATGTTTGCTGACGACACGACACTAACCACCATCGCTAAAACCACAGAAGAACTTACATCAGCTCATTTGTCAAACATTGAAAGTCCTAAACGCTGATTTAAATCAAATGGCGCAGAACTCAACGGCACTAGAACCAAACCAATATATTATGAGCAGACGAAAAAAATCGGAATCATGAACAAAATTTCTAGAAGTTCATGTAGACAGTCGACTAACATGGAAAACACAATGCGAAACATTGGCAGGCAAGCTCTCAAAAAGTGTATGTGCCATAAAAACTATCACAAATATTGCCGGTTAAGAAGCGGGCTTAACAGCATAACATTCGCTGTTTGAGTCCAAAGTCTCATTTGGAATTGTATGGGGACACCTGTAGCCGTTAAAAATGCAGCAGAAAAATGCATTGAGATATATCAGTGGAATATCAAAAAAGATATCATGCAGGCCGTATTTTAAGAAACTTAGAATACTACCGATCGTCTCTCTATATGCATTGAAGGTAACAACTGCTATCCACAAGCAAGCGCTACTTCAATTAAGACATAATTATGATACAAGGCAAAAAGCACTGCTCTGTCTACCGCAAATACGCTTAAAATCTGGTTAATATCTACGTAGAGGATTCCATTGGTGCAATCGCTGTCCAGGCCAAATGGAAAACCCTGAGTAGTGTGGCAGTCTACAACAGATTAAAAAGCTTTCTACAGCTTGAACGAAATAAAATTCCCAGATGAAATGGGAAAAAATCAGAATTAATTTATTGAATTAGTTTATTTTAGCTTATTTTATTATTGCATTTTATTATATTGGAAAATAAGAATTAATATCTGTAATAGATTACAACACATTAAGTATCTGATTGAGATTGACTGAGAACTGTACAGTTTGATAATAAACTATTATATAATTTTATTGATGCTTTATAATTATCATAAGTACTTATTTTGTATTTAGGTGCATTCACTGTCGATTATCGTCAGAATTTAGTTAAGAAATGGAATGTTTTATGTACGAATTTAAATATACCCTGCTCTAGTAATTTTTCACTTGTTACAATAATGGGTGAACCTGTTGTGATCAGATCTTGGAACATTTTTGGACTGCCCGTGGATAATTTCAGCGTTGAGAATGGTATAATAGCAACTAGAGCTCGAAGATGGCCACTTATGATAGATCCACAAGGTAAATTATATTGATACGTTGTTATATGTAAAATAGGAAAATATAGTAATGCAGCTAATAAATTGCGATATTAAAAAAAAATTACTATCGTTTATTAACTCAATTTTGACCATAGTTTTCAGCGGTAATCTCAGTTTCCTGTTCTCATACTTTTGGTCTGTATTCACATAGATGCCTTACGTGATGCACGATATAATTATACACTTTGTTGTGTACTGTAGGATAACTGAGACCATCCTGAAACTAAGTAATAAATGCAATACAACTGTCATAGAACTACACAACAAAAGAAAATTTAATGTAGTTTGCACTATATAGACACCTTAATCAATAAATAACCTTAATCATGTTAACGATCATCTAGAAAATATGTCAAATACAAAAATGGTATTATAATGGGAGATATCAATATAAACATAATAACAAGCAACAAGATTGGAAACACTTATAAAAATTTGCTTAAAATATAGCCACGTAATGGAAAAAATGAAGGGTTGGTTTAAATATAATCTAGATGCACTCATGTTACCTTAGTCTATAAAATATATTCAAATAAATTCTAATTACAGTAAAGTCGATGTACAGGGTCGTATTATTCTCAGGGGGGTGGGGTGAAGCCGGCATTCTTGACTAACCTCTAAAGGGACATGTTGACATAGAGTTTACCAGTATGCGATTCAAATCGGTCTAATTAAAAAGTTCCCAATTAAAGTACTTTCTTTAATTTAACCCCCAACAAGTTTAAAATAGGTTTAGGTGTCTCTCGTCCTCTTTGTTCATGAGTGTAAAATCCCACATCACTACCCTTTAAAAATGGGGCATGACAATATACGGGTAGGGAATTGTAAATAAAATTAATACTAACAATGGAACAAGAACAAATCAACATCTTGGTATAACCACAATATTAGATCACTGCATGGCTAATATAAAACTACTAAAGACCAAAGCAAAAGTGAAAGATGTTAGTTTCACATATCACAGATTACTAAAAGTTAGAATAAACAACATAAGAAGAAAATTATGTTATCAAAAAAAAAAGAAAACATTAATAAATGGAAAATAATAAAGTAATTCGAATCTAAGTGCTGCTTTACTTTAAAGCACATAACACTGATTAAATATTGTAGAAATGTAATGCCAACAAGGAAACTATCATTACAATTTTTAAATTTACAAATGTTTTAAAAAAGAGGATGGTTCAAGATGTATGGCGCCATTTCCCAGATTAAAATAAGGGATCATCAGCATCTTCTTTACCAGGAGCAGCACTATCGTATCCAACGACTTAACTCTCTGAGCCACCACCGCATGCTTGCTAGAAATGAAAATCCGTCTTATAAATTAAAATTTGTAAACGGCACCATCATTACATTTAGTTGAATACTATTACATACCGTATTTTATGGGTTACAAGACGCTAGGGACTATAAGACGAACCTTAATTTTTAGTCAATTTTTTTGTAAAACAACATTTTTAGCATACGATAGTTTTATCCACTGACACACTTGCTTCATTGTAGGTCGTTTTAAAGCACCCTTCGGTCTTAATTCGTGTTGGGTTTCATCAATCATCCATTTGTTCCATTATTCTCTCATATGCACTTTAAAGGGTTTATTTATCAAGATATCAAGAGGTTGCAACAATTGTAAAGTAAGTCCTCCCGAAATAACAACGAGCTATATATTTGTCTCAATTTCTCTTGCACAGAATCTATCAAATAAACTGATCTGTACAAGCAATGAACTCTTCTTCAATATCTTCCAGTGAACTGTTCCTTTACCTCTCTCTCACACTCTGTTGTCACAATTTCATACTAGCCTCATCCAACCAACCCTTGTTATCTACGTGATCAACATCTGGCGGTATCTCCGAAGGGTTCGGCATTGTTTTGAGCTTGAAAATGAGTATTGGATTAAGTTTAGTACCGTCAGCACATGAAAGGACAACAGTGTAGCGCATTTTTTTTGCATCTCCACTTGTTTTTACTGTTACAGTTTTAGGAACATTCATGGCAACAGTCTTGTTACTCGGCTTATCAAATGTCATAGGAGTTTCGTTCATATTCGCTATTTGACTTAATTCCATACTGGTTTTCTTTCGTTGTTGAATAATAAAGCGATGGAAAGATAATATTTTCTCTTCATACTCTTGTGGCATTTTCAGTGATATTTTGGTTTTGGTTCGCATGCTAAGTCAATGACGCTTTTTAAACCTGTAGCACCAACCTACTTTATATTCCACTCCATACCAGTTCCAGGCTGAAGAGGATGATAAATCCTAAAGCCTCATTCAAACAAACTCTCCAATCTCCCAAAAATATACAATCCCAACAGGGAGTGGTTTTTCTAGTTAGGGTAAAAATCCCACACTGTCGGATCCACGGGCATCCATCGCCTTTTAAAGGTTTCTCCACTTCCTATGTAAAACAATAAAAAAAACCTACTTTACCTTTAAATTCTGTTGTTATACAGTAGCACTAGCTTACGAGCGTATATTTGAATTATTTTTATATTAATTTCAATTCCATTTTCACGGTTTCCTTTAATCAATTTCAGCACGTCATCTTCTTTGCATTCAGTCCTCGATTTGGACATTTGGTCTTCCCCATTTTTTCAGTTCATCTTTACTAGTCCGCCAATCGCGAATGATTTTTTCTGTTGGTGGAGGGCCGAAATGCGGCTCAGTTGCTTTGTTTTGAAGGCCTTCTATTTCTTTCCATGGGGAAATTAATTGCTAGCAAAAATATTGTACTGTTACCGATAACACAATTCACTTTCAATTTAAGTTCACTGGCACCGCAGGCTGCAATGACGCAGGCAGAAATAGCATGCTTGTGAACCCCCGCAACTCATGTTCATCGCATAGGTGCGTTGTTGCTGCCAGTTGAGTCCAATGTTGCCAGGTAACGATAGGTTTCCCGCGGCATCGAATATTTTAAGATTGGCGGGAATTTTAAATCAAACACTGAACATTTAGCATCAATTTCTAGTATAAGACGTACCTAAATTTTGGAGGCAATTTCTCGAAGAAAAAAATGCATCGTATAGTCCTTAAAATACGATATTACTTTGGCAATGGATTAAACTGCTTTAATTTTAGGCCAAGCGAATAAATGGGTAAAAAATATGGAGAAATCCAATAAATTGAGTATAATCAAACTCACAGACTCAAATTATGTACGAGTATTAGAAAATGCCATAACATATGGTTTCCCTGTCATGTTGGAAAACATCGGACAGGAAATAGATGCAGTTCTAGATCCAGTATTGACTAAAAATATTTACAAACAACAAGGTGTCTTTTATATGAAACTGGGAGAGAACGCATTAGAATATAATTTCGATTTTAGATTTTATATAACAACAAGACTAAGAAATCCACATTATCTTCCAGAAATCGCTGTTAAGGTAATCTTGATGATGCATTAGAAATATAACTTCATTAAACAAAACCACCTATGATGTGACGCGTTTCAGACCAACAATTGTCTCGTCATCAGGCTAAAAGGATTGCAAACAGAGGATGTAACAAAAGTACCTTATACACGTACTTCTGTCTCTCAATTTCTGGATGAGTGTTCTATCCATTTATACTAGTGGGGTGACAATGTAAAAGAACAAACAATCTCTGTATGTGTTAAACGCATATGTGGTACACGTATATGTGTTAAACGCTCACTAATAGTGAGCTGTCACTAATAGTGAAAATGTATATAGAAGAGGACAGGACTAAGAAAGGTCAGGAGATCAGAAAAAAATGAAGGAAGGGGCGAAAGTATTGGCGGGAGTTGATAAGTTTCGAGTGGGATATAGGAAAGTTATGATGCAGAATGGTGGCAGAATAAAGTGATGAAGATAGAGGAAATTATAATGGAAGGGCGGCGGAATTAGGAAAAAAGTTGAAAATTTTATGTTGGAGTATTACTGGGTTGAAGAATTAAGGTAGGGAAGGGGATGTAATTAAATATCAAAATATCTGGAGCCGTTTATCTGGAGTTGATATAATTGGTCTAGTAGAGACGTGTATGGAAATGGATGGATGGGAGGAAGTTAGAAAGTGTTTGCCTAAAGGGTATGTATGGAGTATACAAACAGTAAAATTAATGTATACAAAGGGAAGAGCAAGCGGTGGGATTATTTTTGCTGTAAGAATGTGATTGAATGGATCAATAGGTGACTGTTGGGAGTGTGACGGAGCATGTGGAACGATGATTATTGTCGAGGGGATGAAGTGGATGATTGTTATGGTATATTTGAACAAGGGGTGGGTGGAGTTTATAGAGAGGATAAGCAATAAGTTATGAGAAGGGCGTAAAATGATGGATTTAATATTAATAATGGGTGACTGGAATCTAAGGATTGCAGAGAGTGGGATAATTATAGGGAGGGACGGTGAGGTAGAGACCCTAGTCTCTGCAAGACAAAGTACTAAATGTGGAAGGAAAAAGATTTTTGGAGTCGATGGATGGAGATGATTTGCTTATAAGGAACAGTTGCAAAGATGGGCACAGGGATGGGCATTTTACCTTTAGAGGCCATGGATGGGATCCGTAGTGGACTATGTGGTAATGAACCATAGAGCGAGAGAGTATTTGGAATATGTAGTAATCGGGGATAGAATAGAATTGGACCACTTCTCTGCAGAATCGCGTGATGTAAGGAAGATGTGAAAATAGTAAACAGCAGATGTTGGGAGAGTAAAAAATATAACTGATGCGAGACAGAAAACAAGAATAAAAGAGAAATTGAAAGGTATGAATTGGAAAAGGATGGAGGATGAGAATGACTTAATGGAAAGAATTATAGGAGAGGACTGTTATTAAAGATGAAATAAATAGATATAAGGATATAGTAGATGAAGTATGGGCGAGGAAAAAGAGAAAGGTGAGAGAGGTATTGAAAGCAGTTAGAGAAGGTACAAAGTCTTGGGAAGAGTATGTGGAGGTGAAGGACAATTGGAAAAAGGAAAGTATAAGACGTAAGGAAAGGAGAGCTAGGGAAGAAGTAAAAATAATTAACAGTTTAAAGAATGAAAAGGATGTTTGGGGTTTTTTAAGGGGAAGAGGGTTGTCAGGGGATAATAGAAAGACTGCATCTTACAATTGCGTGAATGGAACGAGAAGTGTAGAGAGGAAAGGCGTGAAAATATGAATGGGGAAACGGGAGTAGATGTGAAAGATTGGACGACAAGGGAAGAATAAGGGACAGAAGATGATATTAGTGTAGAGGATGATATGAGCGTGAGCGAGTATCGGGGTGGTTTGATGTAAGGAGGGCTGTGAGGCAAGGTTGTCCGTTGAGTGTTTGAAGGGTGATTGAACGAATGGAAACCTATGCTGGCGATATTGTATGTACGGTGAATAGGAGGGAGGAGATAATAGAAGTGATTCAGATGGTAAACAAGTATATGTCTAAGAGAGGATTATAGATGAATGATGAGAAAACGAAAATGATGGTGTGTAAAAAGGGACGTCGAGACATTAGAAATGATGTTTTTAAATTTGGAGGAGAACAGATAAAGAACGTAAAAAGCTACAAATATTTGGGGTATATGTTATGTCAGAATGCATCTTGTAGGGAGCATCTTGGAATTGTATCAAAAAAGTGAGAGTGGCGATGGAAAGAATGAGGTGTGTGTGTAACGTTGGGAAATCTCTAAAATGAGGACAAGAATACTAGATGTGTGTTTGTGAAGAGTGTAATACTGTATGGGGCAGAAGTTTGGGGAGTATGTGAAAGGTATGAGATTGAAAAGGTGCAATTAGGATGTTTGAAAAGAATATTAGGACTGGAGAGTGGATGCATTTGGTAAGTATAAATGTTGGGTGGCTGGTGTCAAGAAAATGGTGTACTTTGAAAAAGTACACCGTTACACCTATTTTTACACGTTACACCGTTACACCTATTTTTAGCATTACACCTATTTGTCAATAGGTGGTAACGGATTAGGATGACAGACTGGTAAAGAGAGTATATATGGTAGGAATGAATAAAGTACGTGGAGAAGGGTATACAAATGAATACTTTAGGGCAAGAAAGAAAGCTTATGAAAGAATAGGGTGGTCTCCTGAGAAACGGTATGAGAAAATGTTGGATGGAGTAGGGGTTGAAGAATTAATGAAAGATATCGAGATGCAAGAAAGAGACATAAAAATAAGAAATAGCAGCTACAATACTATATACAAAGAGTTGAGGGTATAATGTCGCAGTATATGCAGTATTGATGGAGTATAGAAAGTAAGAGGTTGTCTTGCTAGGTTTAGATGTGGAACTGAGGAGCGAGGAAATAGGTACTGGATGAATGAGGATGAGAGATTTATGTAGAATTTGCGGAAAAAAGATTAGAACATTGGGTAAGGGAATGTATAGGATTAGTATGGGATGAAACTGAAAGGATGTTGGCTGTGAATATAAGGGTGTGTTTGGGGCACAAAGGAAGTGGGTTGAGGATATTGGAGAAGATTAAAAGAGATAAAAAGGAACGGAGGTTAGGATATATATAAGGAAATAAATGGAACAAGATGGTGAGCCAAGGTCCATCAACCTTCCGTTAATAAATAAAAGTGTTTTTGGTTTTGTTATATTTTTGTTTTTATTTATTTTTTTTACTTGAAGTGTACATTATTTTTATTTTACATTGTTTAAGTTACCTTGTTTAAGTTACCTAATTGTCAATGTACATTATTATGCCAATAATGGTCGATCTATCTATTTGTCTATCTATATGATATTGAGACATAAGTTGCCTAGATTACAAGTTGAAAAAATAAAACTTGGGGAACAATTGTAAGATCCAGGGTCTTCAATTTTACGCAAGGCGGCCACGAAGTCTAGACTGCTCTTTTAGAAATTAGCCGAAAAGAGAGTCAAGAGGGGTCGTAGGCAAATACGGGGAAAATGTGAGTCAAGAGCGACCGTAGGCCGCGGCAAAGCGGACAGCAAAGCTGTCCGCGCCGTAGGCCAATATGAGGACCGGGGGATTTATGGGTTAGACTAATGTTGTTTAGTTTACCACTATTGTCTATTAAATTGAATTTTATAGACGACTTTGAAGGTGACAGTTGAAAGTAAAAGGTACAATTTTGTTTTATGCAAGAAGTAACAAAACGTAGGACTTCCAGTATATCAAAGATAGGGTGGCGATCACGCCCACGAATTTTTATAATTGTAATGTTTATCTGTATAGTTTTATCAAAAAATGTACTTCTGTTAAATCCTCTGTTTGCAATCCTTTTAGTCTGATGACGAGACAATTGTTATTCTCGAAACGCGTCACATCAGGTGGTTTTGTTTAATAACCCATTGTTTTGGAGTTGTTTGATGTAATATAAATTGATATTCACGAATAAATTTAATCATAGGTATCATTGCTTAACTTTATGATTACGCCTCAAGGCTTACAAGATCAGCTCCTTGGTATAGTTGTAGCCAAAGATTTGCCCGAATTGGAAGAAAAAAAGAACGAAATGATCATTGAGGGAGCAAATAATAAAAGAACACTGAAAGAGATCGAAGATAAAATTTTGGAAGTCTTATCAACATCGGAAGGAAATATTTTAGAAGATGAAACGGCTATCAAGATTTTATCATCAAGTAAAATTCTATCAGCTGAAATTGAGGAAAAGCAGAAAATAGCGACGATTGTTGAGAAAGAAATTGATGAAGGCCGTAATGGTTATGTTCCTGTTTCCAAACATTCTGCTGTTTTATTCTTTTGTATATCAGAACTAGCCAATATTGATCCAATGTATCAATATTCATTGAATTGGTTTATCAATTTATATAATCAGGCGATCTTAAATAGTATCAAATCAGGTATTTTAGATGAGCGTATTCATAATCTTAATGATTATTTTACAAATAGCATCTATAAAAATGTATGCCGTTCGCTTTTTGAGAAGGATAAATTAGTGTTCTCTTTTGTATTGACCATTGGAATATTGAAATCACGTGGTTTGATAGATGAGGATTTATGGAATTTCCTTCTTACTGGAGGGGTTAGTTTACAAAATCCATATCCAAATCCAGCACCGGAATGGTTATCAGAGAAATCATGGTCTGAAATTGTTAAAGCAAGCAATTTGTCTGGGTAATATTATATTTTTTTTATGGAGTATTGTAATTTATATTTTGTTTAACCTGTATAGGTTAGAAAAATTACGTGAATCAATTCAAAAACAAATAAAAGATTGGAAAGCATATTATGATTTATCTAATCCGCAAGATAATCCGTTTCCTAAACCTTTTCATGAACTTAGTAAATTATTGCGATTAGTTGTTTTAAGATGCGTCCGTTTCGATAAGATTGTGCCGGCAGTTCAAGTAAGAAACATTAGTTATCATAGCAACACTAATAATTTTATATAATGTTATTGTTGAGTTTTTGATGTTCTTATCTTTCTCAAATGTCATATTTTATTTATCAAAGATTGGAAAGTAAGCATCAATGAGGTTGTGGTTAACAGCTATACATGTGTGAAGAAAAATTGTGGTCAATTGCGAGTAGCTAATTTGAAGAAACGCAGATGAGACTTGCCCAAAAGGCCTATTTTCGAGTGCGGAATTGAAACGCTATTGAGTTAGTAACGTTAGCAGTTTTTCTAATTAGTACCTTCTTCTTCTTCTTCGTCCAACGTCGTGGCCGACGTGTGGTGACTCTATGGAGGATGTTTCTGTGGTGCAGAGCGGTCTTC
>WYDF02153702.1:0-22506 GCA_009867245.2 Adranes taylori
TTGTGATGTAAATATTGATGTATATATTGAGTTGTGTTTGTAAATACTTATGCCAATAAAGGTTTATATTATATTATATTATTATAAATGAATTCTTATTTAAATTGTAAAAAGTACTTAAGTAGTTATCTTAAAACTTATTCACGTTTACTATTAGCATATATACATCAATTAATTAGAAAATTTTTATGATATAACCATTTTCGTAAATTATTTTGTTTATTACAACAATTTAACTCTTCTTTCCAAGAAAGACAATATAAATTACTACGTTGCTAAAATATGATCAAGTTATCGTTAGAATAACAACAAATAATTTTAAAGTGAAAAACATGTCAAGTCAGTAATACAAATTATTTAAATTTTATTAAAATCCTTATAGTAACTACTTTATTATTGATTTTTTATATCTTTTATTAAACAATTCAATAAACATCACAATTTAAAAATGAAACCAATTCTAATATATAATACTATATAATATTAATTTTGAAGACCCTAATAAGGACCAATTTTTAATAGAAAAAGTTTTTCAAAAAAAATTTCTTCTTGCTCAAAAAATTAAAGAATAGTCGATTTTTTGGTGTCTGTTTGTACGGATGTGCGCACGGGAGGTTGTAAGGATGCACGTATGTATGTATGCTGTATGTTCAAGAATTTCCGAAGCAGTCCGCGCCGTAAGCAAGTATGGGGACCGAGAGATTCATTGATAAGCGATTTATAGGTTAGACTAATGTTGTTTTGTTTACCCTAAACAGTATTATGCTAATTGAATTTAATAGATGGCTTAAAAGGTAACAGTCGAAAGTAAAAGGTTCAATTTTTGTTTTATGCCAGATATAACAAAACGTATGATTTCCAGTATATGAAAGATCACGTCTACAATTTTTTATATTTTTATTCTGTTTCTTCGTAACATAAAATATGCTCGTGCATGAGATTATACAAGGTTGGGTTAGAATTCGTTGTTCTTAATTTTTATAATAAAGTACTAAACACTATAATGATGTACGCAATAACATATTTAAATAATGATTGTTTATTGTTTTTAATATTTATAACGTCAATATAGACGCTAGTTCACTTTACTGGCAATATGTTATGAAGCTAATTACAATACTGGCTTTCCACTTGTATTTTCCCCTATTTTAACTGCCTAACTTCTAAACGGTTCAGGATAGAAATATGTGGTTTTCACCAAAATGTTTCATTTTAGTACAAATTTTGTTTGCATAGATTAAATTTTTTCTATCGATACGTCACATCAAAAATGGCGGAAACATTCTGGTGAAAACGGCATATTTCTATCCTGAACCGTTTAGAAGTTATGGGTAGTTAAATTAGGGGAAAATATAAGTAGACACCCAATATATATATATATATATATATATATATATATATTAATTGTTAGGATGATTCCATTTCCATTAGCAAAATAGCAAAATAAATAACCAAATAAAGGTTATTTAATTTTATGTTAATGATTTATCTTCTGAATGGATCTTTGGCTTTTTTTCGGCTTTTCTAGAGTCGGTCAAATTAAATCTATGAATTTTTAACGTAATGTTCAATTTGATCTAGCCAGTGGACATTATGAAGACGAAGAAAATATTGTGGAATGTATTTTCCAAAATGCTGTGAAATTTTATCACGTAGAAAATGAATTTGTGATGGTGACGGATTTATTCGGTGTCGACGGAACAAGAGTCAATGATGCTCTTGTCGTGTTACTCGGGTATTGGATCTCTGCCATTTCTGTTGTCTCGCGTGGATGGTTGTTTTATCTCTTCCGTTAACGTTGAATTCATGGTTTCTCCGTTGATAGAGATTTGTCAAGGAAGTGTTAGGTAAAGATTGATGTGAATGAATAAAGTTAGAAGTGAGTGACGAGAGTTCGAAAGAGTTAGCAGAAAATTATGAATGGAATTATGTATATATATTTGACGTGATTGATGTCCGCAGAATTATTGATTTCAATAAAAAATTTAAAATAGAAATATAAGTAATTTGTTGGTAACAAATCAGATGCCGGAGTGCAATTTCTCGCTCTAAAGAACATGTTTGATCTTTTGATGGTGACGTAAGCTAGCGGAGGCGTGCGATTTCTCACTCATCAACACCTAGTGTAAAACCCAAAATGCGCCTGATAAATGCTAGTTGAAGTGGTTCCTTTTTATATGAATTTTTTGGGAAGAAGCTGCTTCCAACAAGTTGGCGGAGCCGTGGCACCTTACAACGTTGGCCGTAGAAAAGGCGAGGCTTGAAAAAACTTCTGCTAAAAAAATTTACGTTGGTTCGAATTTTGTCCAATAGAAAATTTATTTCTGATCAAAGTTGCATTATTTTGTTGACGACTATCTGAGAAAATATAGGCGTTGGTAATTCCCAAACTATAGTGAGGTAGCTTTATGAGGCCAACTCTTAGAAGCATTGCATAAAAACGCCTTCTGCTGAAATACGTTAAACTAAGATCCAATCAAGTTTGCTTGAGGCAGCAGAAGAGTGTAAAATATAACTGATTATAAAAAGAGGAAGAAGTGAAAAGTTCGCTACCCTTTTGTTTGCAACAAAAACTGACTAGAAATCGCCATTTAAGATAATAAAAAAAGACGTTACAAATATTAATTAACATATGGAAATATTGATATATTTGCTAAATTATATCACAATTTTTGGTCACCTGTCTACAACAATTTTATACATTAGATTTGCTAAATTGTTTTTCGGCGATATAACTTATGGCTTGTTTATTCTTTAAGAATAAACAAATGCAGGTCGAAAGTTGCTGACGATTAAACTTTTCTCACGTGTATAGAAACTCTTTATTATATGAACTTTTATTTATTATTTTATAATTAATATTTCTAAATCGATTTATTAACTGGCATATTAAATTTGTTCGAAACTTTAAATTAGATTTGATTTTGATGAATTTTAGAGAATTGCTGATTGCAACTTTAATTAATTAAAATAATGAAAATCCGATATCAATAGGTAAAAGTTATTTATGCCTATTTAGTTATAAGATCGTTTCAAAATTTTAAATATTAAATATTTATGCTTTAGAGGTCACTGTGGGCCTTAGGTACGGAGGAGAGTCCATTTTTATGTGATTTGTAAAAGCAGCGGAAGCTTCCATGGTATTTACTGTGTTGTGTCACCACCACTATTTTAATTTGTTTTATGTAAATTTGATTTGGCTGTCGAAATATTTATAATGACAAATTAGAACTTATTGAAATTTTATTATTGTATTATGATAAGGAAATTGTAATTAATTTTTTTTTAATAAATTTGTTTTATTTGTCGGGAATACCTATTGAGTGATCTAACTGAATGATGTAAATATTAGGCTGATTGCCTGTTAAACATCTTAATTATTGTAATTACTTATTAAGAGGTAATATTGTGTATTTCATTACAATATGTGATAGAGCGATACAGTTTGTATTATTATTGTTATTGACTTAAATTTTTAATAAAGTGGTTGTCGTTGTTACTTATTTGGGTATTTTCTTGTGTGCACTCCCTCCTTTTATATTCCCAGATTTAAGAAAAGTCTCTGGTATCCATATGGTCAAGAGTAGACGCCTCATCCATAGAAGAAACTTGACCTAATTACCAGGAAGTCCTCCAGATTCTGCCCTAGACGCGTTTCACTAACGCACTCTAGACGCGGTACTTGACCTGTTTTGGTAATAAAAGGCAGTAAAGTTTGTAAACATGTAAACACCCTAAATACATTGTACAAGCCTTCATCGTACAAAAATTGTTTTAACTATCCAGAAGAGTATTTGCAAAGCACTATCGGTTTCTGCAGATAACGGTTCCGCAGATATCGCAAAAGGATGTTTCAATTCTAGATGCAGCAACGTCGTATTCTATGGATAATATTCCAATTGTATAAACATAGTAGTGTGCATGTTAAAATAGACTATAAGTGTGAACATCGAATTATCGAGTTTTGATTTTTTGGGAAAATTCAATATGACGTATGTCTTCAATTTCGTGTCAACTAAGCTCAAATTATTTGGGAACGTGGCAGGGAAAATCAAGATATTGAGAGGCGACTGACTAAATTTTATTTTGATTTTTGAGATCCAAGTCTCATTCCGAATAACTAGGGTTCTATTGGACCGATTTTAATGAAATTTAGCTGCAAGTGACTTATGTGGCTAGATCTTCAAATAATTTGAGTTTCATTGATTCAAAATGACAAAAATTTCAAAACTCAAGATACGCGCTTATATATATAATTGCTTAAAAACTGTACAGGACAGAAGTAGAACAAGAATAGCACAAATTAAAGAATGCAAAAAAGTCATTTTTCAAAACTAATTTCAAATTGATTCGAACAACTCAAGAAATTATGATATAGGATTATCGTTAATTCAATTAATTAACAATTTCAATAAGCAATTCCTTAATAAATCATAAAATGAATGAGAAAACCTCTAACAATATATCTAAATTGACTAATCTAATTTAATTCGTCGAACAAATATAATATATGTAAGTAGCCAATCAAGTAATCAATATTATAACAAATTAGTTAAATCAAGGAAAAAAATATAAATTATCCAATGTAATCTTAATACGTTAACATAAAATCCAGAAAGTCGATTAGAAGATCACAGCTTCCGACAAACGTACCGCAACATTGAAAAAAACGTACACATATCTATACAAGTAAAGCATCAAACAAGTCACCGAAACGAGTAAGCAGGCGGCATATGTCGCATCAAAGCTATGTGTTAAAGCCGACAGCGAGCTGTGTACTTTCATCTACATGCAGGTGCATTGTCACATATTTTAAGATTTACGATTTACGTGTTTCTTTTACGATGGCGAGTTTTTGTATGAAAAAAAAGCAACGGTTTTTAACGCTTTCTTCTGTCGGTAGAGAGTTGTTTTAAAAAGACATTTTTACCCACCCATTTTCTGAATGACGAATACGTTTTTACCCTTTTGGCTTTCAACAAATCTGATTAGATGATAAATGCTCACATTTGAACAGAAGGCGTTTTCTATGCATACTTCTAGATTCTGACCGCATCAAGGTTTGGTTATTAGCACTACTTATATTTCACTAGACAACCGTCAACAAAATAATGCAACGTTGATCCTTAATTTTCTGAACGTATCAGGAAGAAACTTTTGATTGGTCGGAAGTATAATCTTCCTAAACATTTAGTAGCAAAGGCGTCTTTCAAAGTCCGCCGTTTGTGCGGCAGGCACCGTCGAAAGCCATCGGCTTAGGCAACACACCACAGCTAAACCGATTTATCAGCAACAGCTTCCTTTCCCGGAAAATTCGCATAAAAGGAGCCATCCAGGCCAGTGATCCTCAGACGCAATTTTTGAGTTGTTATCTTTGGATGTGCTGCGAGAAGCAATTCGCGCTAGTCGAAAGCTTTAATTCTGAAATAAGACCTAGACAATTTCTTTTGGTCAGCGATAACTGTCGCAGTCATCAATGAATTTGATCTTAAAGCGCTATAGTAATTTTTTAAATATTCAATCAACATATTAAATCTACAAATAAAAAAATAAGAAAATTAAAATTCAACTTCTACGAAACAAAAAAAGGTTAAGTATCCCACGACACATCTTTTGCTGAATCTTTTGATTTCCAAATAATTATCACTTTCTTCTACTCTTATTCTCATACTATTTTCCCATTATCCTTGACGTTGATACAAGATATGGTGAGTAACACGAGAAAAAGACGTTATCTAGAAAGCACCGACGATTTGCGAGTACAAGGATATCACCGAAGCCAATTTAAGTACTTCGGCAGAGGTCAAATTCATTCTGTCAACGCAAATTATTAGTCAATATCCACAACATCATTATCCATCAACAAAAGCCTATTATCAGAAAGTTTCAATGCATTTCTGCACCTGCGCGCATATCTATGCAAATCCTACCCCAACAGCGCATCGATAAAGGTCTACATCTACCAATGCTCGGTTCGACCTTCATCCACATATTATTCAACCAAGGTTCATTTATGTAATCTAGCCAACGCCGACAACTACAACTTCAATAATTTTGGTACCCATCGTAATAAATTTTGAAGATCTTTGTATTTTTGTTTTCAGTTATAGGTTTCGGTGAATAGCTTATAATGGGAATCTCCTCCGGAAAAAACTACCTACGTGTTACTCTATTGAGGTCAAGTACTTCAAATTGTCTCTAGAACGAACTTGGATATGAACAGCTTATAATATTTTAAAGACTTCTCCATTCTCAAGGTTCTTTCTGTGTAAAAACGGGAAACTAGAATCTTCAATCAGTCACTTGTTTTCATGGTCATTATAGAAAATGGATTATTAGCTGTCATTCCCATGGCCTCATTATCTGAAACTTGTCCTTTTTCCTTTCTATAAAAAAATGGTCACTGTCCACTTCAAGATGGGTGTGACCCCTCAAGAGATATTTATGATTTATAATCTTTAATGTACGAATACAATTTAAAATAGACAATTATGACAAAATAGGCTTCATGTTTCTATTTTGAGAGGGACAGTAGGCCGAACATATTATTACTTCTTCTACAGATAAATATTTGCTAAAGCCAATTTTAATAACCACGAACGCATTTTCTCGAACTGTTAATGGACCAACATAAATTCTCAGCTGATCGAGTTTATAATGTTGATGAGATAGGGATCAGTATCGTGCCATTACAAATGCCACAAGTTTTAAGTCTCAAAGGAAAAAGACAAATTGGTTCACTAACATCCGCGGAGAGGGGTTCTCTGTTAACATACGTAATGTGCATGGGTGCTGGAGGAACATTCATTCCACCTCTAATAATATTTCCGCGTAAACGTCATCCACTTCTAATAAAAAGTGCACCTCCGGGAGCAATACATGACTGTCACCCGTCGGAATGGATTCAAACGGACCTATTTACAAAATGGTTCAAACATTTTATAGAAAATATAAAGCCAACTGAAGAATGTCCGGTTTTACTTCTTTTGGAAGGCACAACAGCCATACAAGAAATATTGAGATAATTGATCTCGCGCGAGAAAACCTCGTTCACTTGCTCTCAATTCCTCCACATTCGAGCCACAAAATATAACCTCTCGATACATCATTCATTGGGCCACGGAAAAAATATGTATCTGATGAAATTTGATGCTGGATTAGAAACACTGCGCGACTCAATATTACATTATGGACGTATTTGGCCGTGCTTATTTGCGTACCTAAACTGGCGAAATTTCTGTATGTGGATTTTGTGCTACCGGTATATACCCTACAGACAGGAATGTGTTCAAAGATGATGACTTTATTCTTATGAATGACGCCAATATATCTAGCAACGAAAACATATAAAATATCATCCAAAGAACTCCTCCAATGACTGAAAATGAGTCTGTTTCAGATCCGATTGCCAATCCTGAATCCAACATAAATGAGTCAGATTCCAGATAATTACCATTTGATGTGAACAAGGAATAGAATAAAATAACTTCAACATCAAATACTTCTTCGTAGGTTCGCCCTCAGTCTCCTCAGCCGACTACTTCAAAAGCTCAAGATTTTGTCACACCGTTTCAATTATCTCCGGTTCCGAATATTACTACGACAAAAAAAAAGTAACCGAGGTCGGAAGTTTACCAAATCTACACTGTTGACTGGATCTCGATACAAAACAGAACTCGAAAAATCATTTAAGAAAAAGAAAGAGAAGAATATTAAAACTCAGGGAAAAATAAAAATGAAACGGGAAGACGATTAATGACAAGAAAAATAAAGTAGTGAAGAAAGTTTTAGCACGTTCTAGTTCTGAAGAATATAGTGAACCTGCTTTTGAAGATAGCTTCGATGAAAGTCCTAATCGACGTAATGAAAATGATGCTAAATGTTTGTATTGTGATTGGCTGTATTCTGAGGACACTAGGGGTGAATCTTGGGTACAATGTGAGTCTTGTCATTTCTGGGCTCACTGTGGAGTGCTGTGGAGTAGAGACAGATATATTTTTATGCGAATTTTGCACAACAAAGTAGTTCATAAATTATTTGTTTGATTTAATTAATGGTAAGATAATATGGCTCACCTCGTTGACGGCGATTATGAACAAGGGCCATAATTCCTAACCACGATTAGACTTTGGTGATTGTTATAGTTTAGGAAGACTGATTATTATTTTTGTTACTTCTTGCAGTTATAACTTGTTTATCTGCTACTGTAAGATACCTCGGATATATTTTGATTTAAATAAAAGGTAAATACTAATTTATCTCATTAATTATGTGTTTTATTGCTAACAATAGTTACGGTATGCCATAATATAAATCAACCTCTATTAGCATAAATCTCTACAATGTGTCATTAATTACAAGTACATTAATTAAATCAACAAAATTAATTTAAATTTTTAAACAAAAGACATAATATTCCCCTAAAATTAAAAAAATAAATAAAAACAAAAACAACAATCATAACAAATAGTCCCTACGCCGAAAAAACTCTCTCCTTTTATTTTGTCCTTCTCTTTCGTTTTTTATCTTCTTAATCCTAGCCCCATATATCGACCCGTTCCTAGTATTCCATCCACATTTCATCATTCTACCGCCCATACCCCTATACTTATCTTACACTCCCCTCTACATTAACCGCTCTTTACACATCCACTTTATATACACTCTTTTCTTTTCATAATCTCATTCAATTTCTCTATATATCTATTTTTTCCATTATTTAATTATTTTTTTTCATTATTTTCGTATTAGTTGCTACCTCCCCCCAAATATATTTTCCAATGTTCCGCCTTATTTCTGTCCTTCATAGTCCACCTGATCCCCTCACATTATTTTTTATCCAGTACTTCCATACTTCCTCTTCCTTACCACATATTCTACGTTTCCTCTCATCCAACACCTATTATCGCTCTCCATACTTCCGCACCTGAACTTCACTATTATTCTCTTTTCTTTCATACATTTGTTTCATAATAAATATTTTGGCAACCCCTCATCCTCTTCCAATCACTGATATTTTCTATAGTTATTTTCCCTAAACGTTCCATTTGTTTTTCGCACTTCCACATCTTTCATCTCTCTTTCACTTCCATAAAAGCATTCATATCTTGTGCTATCATTTTTTCGTACCATGCATACCCTGACCATCCAATCCTCTCATATACCTGTCTTCTTTCTACCACCCATCATTGTACATTCTTGCCTCATTGCTTGGACATAAACATTCTTTACCAATCTTTCATTTTCATCCTTCATCTCTTGTTTTTCATATTTGACCAATTTCTTTAAACGACTTATCTATCATTTACAGTCATTTAACTCTTATATTACTATTTCACCTGGTGTACTTCTCTGTGACCCTAGTTAAAATAAAACAATCTGAAGAAATAAAAAATTACAATACTTTGTACTCTGTAAAGCTAATTTTAAATAAATTGCTGTACATAAAATTATGTTGAATGATGTATGTCATCAGATTATCAGTGACTCATTGACTTCCACGCATGTTCGATTGTTTATTTAACAGGAAGCCGAGCCATTTTCTTTCCACAGCAACATATTTTACGTTCTTTTTGGCCCAGTAGGAATAACAGATCGTTCGGTTAATGGATGTTCTACTGTATTTTAAATATCCGAGTAACTTTCAACAGAGCTGTTTTCATTTTCTGAGAATTTATACATGGAATGGACTTTAAAAAAAGTACGATTCACTTCTGGGATACAGATATAAGGACATACTAAAAAGTTTTGTAAAAATATTTTATTGTTCAAGATCGGCTTAGTATCTTCCATTGCTAAGATAATCAAAATTAGGGCCTTTAATGTCATTTTTGTTAACCAAATTAATTTTTTTTAACTTCCACAAAACACTTTTGAATAGCAACTAGCAACTGAATAGCAATCTTTTATCTGTAATGGTTTTGCAGATACCGCGACTACACATTTCAATTATACGCATTCTAGGCAACATCACATTCTATGGAAAAGATTCAAATTATATAAATGTAGTTGTGTGCATGCTGCAATAGACTATATCTTTCATATACTTGAAGTCCTACGTTTTGTTATATCTTGCATAAAACACAAGTTGAACCTTTTAGTTTTGGCTGTCACCTTTTAAGATGTCTATTAAATTCAATTAGCACAATAGTTTTTTGGGGCAAACTAAACAACATTAGTCTAACCCATGGATCCCCCGCCTACGCATGAAACCCCGATCCCCATATTCGCCTACGGCTCGGGCAGCTTCGCTGTCCGCTTTTGCGCGGCCTACGGCCACTTTTGACTCACCTTTTCCCCGTATTTGCCTACGATGCGGATAGAAGCGCTGTCGGGTTTCGCATGGCCCACGACGTCTCTTCATTCTCTTGTCGGCTAATTTCTAAAAGAGCTGGTCTTATGAATTGGTTCGGTTTAGCGCGGTCTGTTGCCGTTTTTGACTTCATTTTTCCCCACTACCGCTTTTGGACCACTCTTTCTTCCTATCCGCTTTAAGTAAAATTGAGGTACACTCGTTCAAAGTTTTATTTATTCAATTTTCATAGGAACCAAGATATTTCATGTAGTACAAATAACCAGTCTCAAGAAAATCGATCGCAAAGTTAACAAAACAAAAAACCCCCTGTATATATCTTAGTTTGTAATTTTAGAAAAAAATGATCCAAATAAAATTGAAGGAGCATTCGGTGGCCTATAGAATGAAGTTTATTCAAGTGTCCCATCTTTTATAGTTCCTGAAATATATCAAAACGTTTGAAATTTTTTAAATGTGGCAAAATCGCGTTCTATACCACTTGCGGGGATGGCATTACTTTCATTTGACGTATATTACAATATACTATAAGCTAGTGAATTTCTGTCTTCTAATTTTGAAATGGAATTTCTCAATAAAATAATCTTTTCGAAACGCTCCAAAAATTATAATGCGTACCCGCCGCTGATAACAACGTTTATTCAATTGCGAAAGATGTTTATATGTCTCATACAACGTAAAATAGTTTTTCCTGTAACTTTGCATATATTAGCTATTACTTATGTCTTACATGTATAAAATATGATTGTTGAATGTCTGTTACATGGCGACAAGTTGTAAAATTTTAAGTTATTAAGGGTCATATCTTTAAAATGATAAGAGCTACACTCATCACATTTATGATATCATTGTAAAGCAAATCACAAGGAGTACCAAAATATAGGAAAATATACAGGGTATTACTAAAACGTTTTTGAACAAATTTTTCATTGCTCAAAATCGGTCAAGTATTTTCAGTTGATCGTGCTGAATAATTGAGCTAGTATTAGATAAGTTGCCTAAGTTTAATTTTTCCAGCTTTCAGAGGAATCGAGATATTTAGAGTAGTACACTTTTTTCTAGGTCAAATGACTCCGGCGCTATGACATGCGATTTTTTTAAACTCACTTAATACCTTAAGTATTAAAGCAGCTTTCGACACAAGAAATTTAAAAAAATTCTTTCAAAACTTTTGGAGAAAATGGATTCTAAATTTAGCAAAACAAATAACACCCTGTATGTATGTTAAACTGTGATTTTGGAAAAAAATGTTTCAAACAAAATCTGAGGGCCTTTATATAGCATATACAATAAAGTTTATTCAAATGTCCTATCTTTTATCGTTCATTTCAAAAAGGTTGTTAAGCTTCAAACGTGGCAACACCGCTCCTTATACAATTTCGCAACATGGGACTTTTTTAATTAAATTTCTGAACAAAAAAATTTGGCTCCTGTCCGCCATATTGGATTTATAAAAAAATGAAACAAATCGTTCTGTGGGTTCATAGTCTACATGTGTTTACCAAATTTTATCCAGATCGGTCCCATAGGGAAGGAGAAATTCTTGAACATACAGACGTACTACATACTAAGAGACACCGAATAATCCACCTTTCTTTTATTTTTCTGGGCAAGAAAAAATTTTTTTTGGAAAAAACTTTTATTTGAGAAATTCTTGCTTATGACCCTCCCTTTGAATTGCGCGTTAACGGATTGCAGTAATTTCAATACAAGAGACGTATTAAGGTGAAATAGAAAAAATTGCCAAAACATGGAACCTATCATGTACCTATAGGTCCTAATCCGCTTTTTTAAGATCATTAGGTATTTCCTACAGTCAATATACAGTTTTAGAAATGAAAAGCCAATCTAATTAATGAATAATAATTATTTACTACCCTAAAGTAATACTATCTTTTACTTTATTCAACATTATTCGAAAGCCATTAGGTGAAATTTGAAATATTAAATACGGTTCGCACCGTCACTGTTTTAAAGTATTGACGCATATATAAACATGGAAAATTACATACCTAAGCATTTCTTTTATAATAATACGAAATTAAACCTATAAATTTTGATTACACAATATAAATTATTTGCAAGAGATATTTTTATATGTTTAGTTGTAATAAATTAGTGCTATTTTCTTTAATATTGTGAGATATAATAAGTCCATTAAAACAATGTATAACAAAACTATATGTGTGATAATGGTTTTATCGATTTGTAAGTAAAATTATTTTCCTTTTACAATATTTACATTTGCTAGTTACTTAAACGCATTGGTGCATGCAAGGGGGTGGATTTTGGAGTCGTAACACCCCCCCCCCCAAATTTTATAACATATATGTATATAATGTATGATTCATTTAGTGAATTTTGTGCATACATACTGAAAATTTTCGGAGCATACTCCAGAACCCGATTAGGACGTACGATCGTTGTAAATGCTTGTTCCTTTAATTTCTTTCCGCTACCTTTTATTCTTCTATCTCCTATATAGAGTAGATAGAAGATTATGCCTTCCTAGTTATATCTTCTATATGAGTAGCACAATTCATATTTCAGTTATGGTTATACCAAGATATTTGAGCTCTTTAATTTTTCACCTTTCATATACCATATAGATATAATTTGAGATTTTTTCTATTTTAACTTAGTACGTTTCTTGTATTCAAATCAATGCAATCAATTCAAACACAATTTTAAGAGGGGGCCATAAGGAACAATTAACCGCAACAAAAGAAATCAGAAACATGTTTTCTTCGTGAAAAATTTAAAAGAAAGGCGTATTTTTAGGTGCCTGTGCGTATGCATGTACGTACGGGTGTACGGATGTATGTTCCAGAATAACTCCTACCCTATTGGACCGATTTGGATGAAAGTTAGTAGACAGGAGTGGATTATGAATCCGCAGAACGGCTATTTAAAACTTTATTGTATAGGCTACATAAAGGCCCTTCGATTTTATTCGAAACATTTTTTTCTGAAATCACAATATATATACAGGGTGTTTTTTGTTTTGTAAATTTTGTGCTTCATTTTCTGAAAAACTAGACATGTAATTTTGATTAAATTTTTTGTGCCGAATGTTCCTTTAAAACACAAGCGACTAAAGGAATTTAAAAAGTTGCACATCATAGCACCGGAGTAATTTGAACATGAAAAAAAATGTACTATCCTAAATATCTCGGTTCTTATGGCAGATGGAAAAATGAAGTTTAGGGAATTTATGTAAAACCAGAGTCCTCAATTTTGCCTTGGTGAACAGTTGAGTATAGTGAATCGATTTAGCAATCAATTTTGTTTTCAACAACTTTTTAGTAACACCCTATATATTATCTTATATTTTAGCAGCCCTTGTGATTTTCTTTACAATGATACCATATGTTATTGGTCTAACTGTGATAGTTCCAAGTATATGCGCCATAATAACTTTAAGAATTTTTCATTTGTTACTACGGTAACATATTATCAATAATATCACATATGTTATGTCTAGACGCACAACAAACAATGCACGTGATTGACAATTGTTTTTGTTTTTCAAATCTGTCATCTATCTATTGGTATTTATTTTCCAACGGTCAACTGCCATATATTTAAAAAACACAAAAGACGATTGGTTTTAATTTGTATTACATTATATTGGAGCTACATCCTAATATAAATATTAATTTATATTTATCCGAAAAATATACCATGGGCATACAATTTTTTTTTTGAGAATTTGTTTTCAAAAAAAATAAATAAAAAAATATGAATTTTATATATAAAATCCAACCTGCATATGTTTCTGAGTTTCTCATCGCAAAACTCGAAAAATACTCGAACGATTGACTTGAAATTTTCACACAACGTTGCATTCGACTACAAGAGTGTTTATATAGTAAAATGTCGGAACTCAGGGTTGAGCACTTTTTGGCTCGAGATGTGATTTGAGTGACGAGATTAGATTTATTGCATTCGAATACAAGAGTGCTCATATAATAAAATGGCAGTCCTCAAGGTTAAGCAATTTTTGGCTCGAGATTTGTTTAGAGTGCCGAGTTTAGATTTTTGCATTCGAATACAAGAGTGTTTATATTATAAAATCGCGGCCCTCAGGGTTGGGAAATTTATGGCTCGAGCCTTTATTAAAGTGCCAAGATAAGACGTTGTACATTCGAATACAGTGTTTCTACAACAAAATGGCGGTCTCAGGGATGGGCAATTTGAGGCTCGAGATTTTATTAGAATGCCTAGATTCGAATTTATGGTTCAGAGTTGGGAAATATTTGGCCCGAGACTCAATATTTTGGTTTGAGTGTCTGTTTTTTAGATGTTTTTTTAGTTTTAAAGCGGACGAATTCATAAGCCCATGGTAGTTTCGGGTGCTTCACATGCCAGACTGCTCTTTTAGAAATTAGCCGAAAAGAGAGTCTACGGCAGCTGTCCGCGTCTTAGGCAAATACGGGGAAAATGTGAGTCAAGAGCGACCGAATGCCGCGGCAACGCGGACAGCGCAACTGTCCACGCTGTAGGGAAATAAGGGGACCGGAGGAGTCATGGGTAGGTAATTTAGAGGTTAGAGTAATGTCGTGGAGAGAAATGTACCCTAAACACAATTATGCTACTTAAATTTAATGCAAGATATAACAGAACGTAGGACTTCCAGTATATGAAAGATGGGGTGGTGATCACGTCCACGTTTTTATGTCATTTCTACCCAGGTAATATAGATTTTCTATGCTGCTTCTTTTTAGGGAGAATGTGATTTGCTCGCATTTTATACTATTTATAGTCATTTTGCTTTCCTTGCTCCAATCCTCTATTTTATTGAGAGCTTCCTGCATCATTTTGTTGTCCTCTTTTGTCCTGTTACAATACCTTGGGAGACACCAGATGTGACACTACCATCTCCGGTTATATTGTTTTCTGTTATGAGGGTGGTTTGATGGAAATCTAGCCTAAGTATGAAAACGCACGATTTTTGTTTTTTTTATCATTTGTTTTTCAACATAGTCCCCTTTTAAACCAACCCACTTTTTAGCACGACTTTACACCTTCTTCATCCCTTTCGAAAAGTAGTTTTGCTCAAGGTCTTCAAAATAGTGGGAAGTTTCGGTCATCACTTCATCGTTTTTGCAAAACGGCACCCTCTCTTTTTCTCCATTACTTTGACTGTTCCTTCGTCTCCAGCGTATAGTAACACCACATTTTATCAACGGTGAGGTATTAATGATAACCTCTTTCGGATCACGTTTTGTCTTCGCCAAAAGTTTCTCCAAATCCGTCATGCGTGTGCGTCTTTGGTCGATAGTGAATAAACGCGGCACTCATCGCACGGATAGCTTTTTCTTACCCAAATGTTTGTGTATGGTGGCGTGTACTAGCTCAATTGATAAGTTGCAGCCTTTGCTAGCTCACGGATTTTGATTTGATGATTTGACCTAATCATATCATGATTTTTGTTGATGATTTCTGGTGTGGTGACGATGTTTGAGTGCCCTGGGTAGTCATCATCAAAATCACTCATACGACCACGAACAAATTCAGCTTACCAAAATATAACTATTGCTAGCGATGGTGCAGACTCGCCGTAAACAGCATCCAGTTTGGTTTTGATTTTTGCATTGGTTTTCCCTATCTTATAAAGGAACTTAATCAATGAATGATATTCCACTCTTTCCATTTTTCACAAAACATAAAAGTTGCTTGCTTCCGACACGGCTGTAAAAACCATGTTAGTTGTTCTATTTGCTTCAAATTTTGACAGACGTCATGTGTTGGATGGCACATATAAAAACCAATATGGCGTGCGTTGGCACGTAACGCCATCTATCGAAGGCTAGATTTATGTCAAAACCACACTCATACTACTTGCTGGTTCAGTTATGTATCAGTTATGTACTCTTGGGCCCATTAGGTTACCCTATGATCTATTTTATTTTGCTTTCTTGTATTTTTAATGAGCTTATCATGAAGAACTTTGTCAGCGGTTTTTCAAAATCAATTGTTACTGCATCTACTTGTCCCTTACTGTATACTACGTTTGGGAGTTCTTATGTAAGGCCTAGGAGTTGTGTCACGCATTAGTGTTCTTCTCATGCATAGTAATGCAGGAGATTGGAAAATATAAATGGTGGATAAGTGGACTGAAAAAAATGGTGAAGTTTGATGAGAAGGTATAGAAGGGTGGAGAGAGAAGGTGGGTTAAAGATGTGTGCATTGAGGGAATGCAGAATGAGAGAGGACTTGTATGTATGAATAAATGGATTAAGTGTAGAAATATGGTGAATAAGATGATTAGATGGACGACGGATAGATGGTTTGAGAAGATGATTGGAGGTGATGTTGTGGTGAGTAAGATTATGAAAAGGCTGAGGGATGTGGAAAGGCAAGAGAGATATGGGAGAATAAATAATACTAGGTATAATATAGTAAGTATACGTACATTGCGGATAAGGATCTGATGCTAAGTATTTAGCATCAAGATTATGCAGGGAGAAAACAGAATTATTGCAATGTTTAAATGTTGGAATGAGGAGGGTGGAAATAAGTATTGGATGAAATAACAAGAAAGAATGTGTAGCGTATGTGGAACGCAAGAAGAAAAATGGAATCATTGGATGAATTAGTGTGAGGAGATTGAATGGAGTAAGAAAGAAAAGGTGTTGGGGGAAAACTGAAGAGCAAGTTTAGGACATGAAGGGCAGGGTTTGGATTTAGTGAAAAGAATTATAATTAAAATTAGTAAGAGAAGGTAAATAGGGCAAAATAGAAATAAGAAGAGATTGAAGGAGAGGGGAGTGAAAACAAGGAGGTCAGAGATAATGGAGAATATGGAAATAGTAAGGGATAAAGAAGAGTGATAGTTGCAGAATGTGTGTAAGATGTAAAAAATGGAGAGAGGAGTAAGAAATGAAGGGTAAAGATGGGGTGGGGGAGTAAGAACTGGAGGGGATGGTGTGATAAGAAATGGGGGTAAGGGGGAGAGGATGTGAAAGTAAAGGGATGGATGTTGAATAGTAGGAAGATGTAAGGGAATTAGCCTTCCCTTCTCCCAGAAGTTAGAATAGATTTAATTTAAGTTACTTATGTAAAATTATGACGTTTATGTGTTAAATATGATATTGCATATACACATATGTCATTCGTATAATATGCCAAAAAAGGTATATTTATTTATTAGTGTTTATTTTGGAATTATGGATTACTGTATAAATGGATACAATGTAAGCAGATTAATTACAAAAATGCTCAGCAAATTATTCAGAATTTAAAGTCTCTCTTTTCTGTACATAGAATGCCAGATGTAACATTAATGGCGTGAAGTCCGAATTATGCAAGAAGCAATTGTCTTACAGAAGAATGTGTTGACATTTGGCAGACAATGTGCAAGATGATATATGTGAAGTAAATAATGGAAATAAGCAGTGGTGACAATAGCACCGAATGGGTAAGGGATAAAAGAACGTTACATGAAAGATATGGATTGTCAATATATGAATGGTGTAATAAGATGAGGGAAGGTATAAATTATGATTTAGAGGAAGAACAAACGCTACGGGATGTGGAAGTACAGGAGAGACATGCAAAAACAAGAATGAGTCGATACAATAGGAAATACGAATGTTTGATGGTTGAAGGTATTTTACCAGAATATATGACATCGAAAAAAAAATTAAAGAAAACAGGAATATATAGCCAGATTTACGTGTGGTAGCGAGGAAAGAGGAAATGGATATTGAATTAATGAAACGTGGAACAAACGTGAGAGCATTGGGTATGTACATGTGAGGAACTATTGTGGACAGATGAACCAAAGATGGTAGTGGGTAATTGGAGGGTGTACATGGGTTATGGAGTAAAAGATACGGAAGTAATGGAGACAATAAGATTTGAGACTAATAAGAGGACGAGGTGAATATGATGAATGCTGGTAAGAAGTTTATGAAGTGGAACAAGTGGAGCGATAGAATGTGGGAAGAATGTGAATAGAATCATAGAAGCATGGGTCAAAGAGGAGATGCGGAAATGTGTAAATAAGTGGGAAACAGAATATGGGGGTGAAAAGGGGTTTTGTAAAGGATTTGGAGACAAATACATGGGAATAATGATAAGAACGATGAAAAAAGGAAAGGAACGGTAAAAATAGAGAAAGAAAATATTCGTGGACGTGATAGCCACCCTATCTTTCATATACAGGAAGTCATTCGTTTCATTATATTTCACATAAAACAAAAGTTGAATTTTTTAGTTTTGACTCCCCTTATTACTCGTCAATTTTATTCTATTAGCACAACAGTAGTTTAGAGTAAATTAAATAAAATTATCGTAACCTATAAATCGCTACAGATCTAGTTATTTTCCATTAAATCTCGTTACAAAATCTAGCGACATCTAGTGTTAAATAATATTCAATTTTTGAATGACCCTGTACATTATTTTTATATTGACTCTGGTTATATGTAGATACAAATGCAGTTACTTTAAACCTAGTTACAAAATCCAGTGACATCTTGCGTTAAATAATATAAAAATTTTTGATCGCCCCTCGATTATTCTTATATCGTCCTTGGCAATATCTACTTACAAATCTAATTACTTTCATTTGAAATCCAGTTATTAAATCTAGTGACATCTAGTGTTAAATAGCATTACAGTTTTTGATCGCCCTTGTATATTACTTTTATATTGACCTTAATAATATCTAGTTACAAAACTAGTGACATCTAGGTTTAAATAAAAATATTAAAAAATTCGTGGACGTGATCGTCACCCCATCTTTCATATACTGGAAGTTCTACGTTTTGTTATATCTATCATAAAACAAAAATCGAACCTTTTAGTTTAGACTGTCACCTTTTAAGAGGTCTATTAAATTCAATTAGCTCAATAGTGGTTAGGGTAAATTAAACAACATTAGCCTAACCCATGAACTCCCCAGCTTCCCATGAATCCCCAAGTCCCCATAGTACTCTCCTGCGCAGACTCTTTGCCATGGCCTACGGTCACTCTTGACTCACTTTTTTCCGTATTTGCCTACGAACTGTGCTGTCCGATTTACTGTCCGATTTACTGTCCGGTTTGCTGTCCGGTTTGCTGTCCGGTTTGCTGTCCGGTTTGCTGTCCAGTTTGCTTTCCGCTATGCTGTCTGGTTCGCTGTCCGGTTTGCTGTCCAGTTTGCTGTCCGGTTTGCTGTCCAGTTTGCTGTCCGGTTTGCTGTCCGGTTTGCTGTCCGGTTTGCTGTCCGGTTTGCTGTCCGGTTTGCTGTCCGGTTTGCTGTCCGGTTAGCTTTCCGGTGTGCTGTCCAGTTTTCTGTCCAGTTTACTGTCCGGTTTGCTGTCCGGTTTGTTGTGCGATTTGATTTTCCGATTTGCAGTCCGAGTTAGCATGGCCTACGACCCTCTTTTCGGCTAATTTCTAAAAGAGCACAGTTTTTCACATCGGTAAAGTTAAGGTCCCTTCGTTTTACATACGTTCACCAAATTTCATTTTTTCAACTTTCATAGGAAGAGAGATATTTAGGGTTGTACACTTTTTTTCAAGGTCTAATTATTGCGAGGCAATGACATGCTAGTTTTTTAAATTCAGTTAATCCCTTAAATATCTTTCGATACAAGAAATTTCAAAGAATTCTTGCCAAACTTTTCGAAAAAATGGACCCTAAAGTTTTCAAAAAAATAAGACTTTATATAGCGCTTTATGTAGCGTAAAGTTTATTCGAATGTCCTATCTTTTATCGTTCCTGAGATATTTCAAAATGTTTGTTAAATTTCAAACCGCTTCCTATAAAACTCGGCAACATGGGACTTTTTATTCGAAGCATAATACAAGGTACTATATATGTGCTAAATTACAGCCTCCTAGTTTGAATACGAAATTTCTGAACAAGAAAAAATGGCTCCTGTCCACCATATTCGCTTTATAAAAGAAAAGGAAAAACCTTTCTGCGGAATCATCGTCTGCATGTCTACCAAATTTCATCCAGATCGGTCCCATAGGGAAGGCGAAATTTTTGAACATATATCCCTACATACGCACCTCCACCGAAAAATCGAGCTTTCTTTTAAGTTTTTGAAGAAGACAACATTTTTTAGAAAAAAAAATTTATATGAAAAATTGTTCCTTACGTATTAATGGATTCCAGTAATTTCAATACAAGAGACGTACTAAGGTGAAATAGAAAAAATTGTCAATTCATGAATCCTATATCTTTCATATACCTACATATCTATATGGTATATGAAAGATAAAAAAGTTACGTCTAGATTGATGTTATTTTTAATATAATAATTTTTGTTACATATCTTTCCTAATTGTCTGAACTGTTTTGTTAAGTAAAAAATAGAAACTAAAGCGAAATATTTTGTTGGGTATCTCCTTTTATCTCTTTCAGTACAATAGTAATTTTGATATTTTGAGTTTGAAGAATTAGGGGACAATTTTTGTCTTTCACTTTAACACACACATTAATTAGATGTTATATTAAATAAATCGAAAGGTATTTTAAAATTTTAGCTCAGATCTGGTCCAAATCAGATATTGATGTTTACAAACGCAAACGCTGCAAATATTTATGTCTCGAATTGCAAGGTACTTCCTCATTTGAATCCAATAATTGTTTCTGCAAGACTCCACATAATATAATAGGTAAAGTAATTATTTTATAGTAATCATTATTTTATTTTCATAAACGATTATTATAACGTGTTAGAATATTATTAAATATCTTTATTGGCATAAATTATTTTCAATACAGTACAATATCAATTCAAATTCAGAAGAATAACAATACACTACTACCTATTTAAAACATAATAATATAAACCAGACAATATAAAAAATAATAATACAGTAATTCCAAAAAAAAAATACACCGAAAGACGAAAACAGCAAACATTATCCTACTTACTCCTCTTGTCCCCCTATACCCACCCTCTAAATCTGCCCCACCTCTCCTCTTTCCACTATGTGCCATCACTTTTCCTCTCAATCTCATTCAAAATTCTTTCCATTAGTTCCCTTCCATTCCCCTCTTGCCCAAAAATATCCTCCAATTTTCGCCAAACATCCTTTCCCCTTCTTTCCACTCAAACCCTCCACATTCTCTCATCCAATGCGACCCTGTTTCCTCCCCCCTACCACACTCTACATTCTCTCTTGATCTTTCATCCAATATCCATTGCTCTGCTCTTCAATACCACACCTAAATCTCGCGATTATCTTCTTTGCTTCCATGCTAAATTCTGATATTTCATACTCAGGCATTCCCTTTTTCCACCTTTAACCATTCATACTTGCTATTAAACCTACTACCTCTTATTTTTTCAAACCTCTCCTGCCTCTCCACATTTATCATTCTCTCTCCTACCTCATTCACCATTTCAAGATTCTTTCTTCGTGTTATAAAATAACTAGTTATAATATAGGAACACGATATACAAATGGTGACAAACAACTATCTAGTAGATCTATCTAAAAACATGTAACTTTAACGTACTAAGAAACAGAAACGTGATAACATAAATGAATTAGTTGTTTGAATTAAAGAAATATTTTTAAAAGAAATATAATAATTAAACTGATATGTATGATATAAATATGTTCGATCGTTAAGACAGATTTCTGTATCAATAATTCTGTCTTCGTATTCTTTGTTTGATGTGCGCCTTTGCCACTTTCATGACAAATTATATAAAGCAAGCAATAAACAAATAATCATCAGCCAATTATTCCACAAAATAAATCGACTTAAATAAATTAAGAATTGATAATTAATTTAATGTAATTCAAACGACGAAAAACTTTGCGATGTTTTATATCCAGATGATTTCGCAAGCAGTTATTGTATTCTGCGTGTAGAACTAACCGTCGACTACTACCGCTAGCAAACGACGTTCACAGAGGAAGGAGAGAGATATAGAGCCTATGCAGAAAACCAAGCACCGTTTGCACCTCATTGCACACAAAAGGATGAGAAAGAGATAGGGTCGACTGCAGAAGGGTACACAGCGTTTGCATTAACTTACACATAGCAGGACGAAACACTGATGTCGAACACTGTCGTAAACCTCGCAATAACTGTCTTCTCGTTGCGTTAGAGAGAGTAACATAAGAGGAAAAGAGATGGAGAATATATATATATATATATATATATATATATATATATACAGGGTGATTCAGTTAAACAGGAATATTGTATTATATCGAAAAATATGGATCGG